>JAXQQM020083615.1:0-198721 GCA_034641835.2 Pinus albicaulis | reverse complement strand
TTGGGGGTAAGATAGCGTTTTTACCATAGATGAGGAAGTAGGGCAATGTTCCCAAGGAATATTTTGGATTTAATCGGTGGGTCAATAGAATCCTACCCTTATTATTGTTTATGCTGCCTCTCTTCAAGCATAATTCCCTCCACAAATCCCTGCATGAAATTTCTCAATGATTCCTTTTGTTTCATTATCTGTTAAACAAAGTAACAGAATGTTGAGAGGATATTTGTAGTACAAGTTCACATTGGTAATACAATACTTGATAGATTTCAATTTAAATGTTTTTCATTGGCTCTTTTAAAACTCAGTAGGACACACAAAATTGATCAGAAAATGTACAATATCTACATACCAATCTGATAATACAAAATTTTCATCAATGTGAACAGGAACTATTTGAGTTTAAGGAGAAGGTTCTTGTGGATTATTTCCTTGAAAATCTTGGGAATATTCTTGTGGTTTCTCCCCTTCTGTATTTAGGGAAGGTTCTTGTGGATTCTCCCTTTCTAAATTTGAGGAAGGTTCTTGTGGAATCTCCCTTTCTAAATTTGAGGAAGGTTCTTGTGTGTGCCTCTTAGACATTACAAAAACAGAATTTATGCCTAACACTTTGAAATTGGATTCAGCTAACAATTTAGCTAAACATTTTCCCTTTACTAACTTAGTGGTTTTAATAGTGAGGTCAAACTCAAGGATTTGAGTGATCAACCTTCCTCTTTCAGTATATGGTTGGGTAAGAACAATTTTTATAGCAATGTTAGGGACATAAGTAGTAATAGATGAGTGAAGGACATAAATTTTTAAATATTTTAGGGCTTGAACTAGAGCATAGGCCTGGTTTTCAATAATATCATAATTGAGTTCATCATCTTACATAACCTTACTAAAAAATTCTCATTAGGGGAATTTTGAGGTCTAAAATGGGCCTCCTAAGAAAAATGTACAACCAAAATAAACTTTATGAGAACCAATAGGATTTAAGATGAAGATTTCAACCATGGGGGATGACTCACCATTTTTGGAGTACAAAAGTAAAAATATAAAGAATAATAAAATAATAAAACTACCTTTTCAACTCATATTTTCAACTTATCTCCCTAAAGGTTTACTCAAATTTTGAGCGCAAATACTCATTCGATGAAAAATTTAATTCCACATCCAATAATTACCCATGTTGCATAATTTTGATGGACCCTGCTACACGAAAAATGAGAAATACATGAAAAATCATGATTCCAATCATGTTTTTCATGTATTTATCATTTTTTGTGTAGAAAATTCCATCAAAATTATGCAACATAGGTACTCCTTGGATGGGAAATAAAAATTTTCATCCAATAAGTATTCCCGCTCGAAATTTGAGTAAACACTTAGGGACATAAGTTCAAAATATGAGTTGAAAAGGTAGTTTTTTCCCTTTTCCCTCTAAAATTTGGTGATGTAATCTAATATTATTTTATTATTTCCACTATTATTTTATAATTTACTTAGGAGTCCCATTTTAGACCTCAAAATTCCCCTAATTATGGGCTAATCATCAAAATATTCATTTCGTTGTAAAAGGACAACAACAAGGGTGGTTTCAAAATCAAAGGAGAATATGTTGAAAGGTAAGGAATAATTAGGGATGGCCAAGGTAGGAGCTTCAGAGATGGCTTTATTTATTTTATCAAAAGAATATATAGCATGAATGTTCCATTTAACTTAGTGATTCTTTTTTAGCATATCAATAATCTCTTTAACTATTTCAGCATAGTTAGGGATGAATCTTCTCAAGAAGTTAGTTTTTCCTAGAAAGGCTTGAATTTATTTCTTATTTCTAGGTAATGATAATGATTGAATAGAAGAGACCCTTTTGGGACCTATAACTACTCCATCCTTTGAAATGATATGGCCCAGTAACTTTCCTTCTTTTACGGAAAACAAGGACTTCTTAGGATTTAGAGATATTTCGAAATTTCTGCACCTATCAATAACTTTCATCATGTGTTTTAAATGTAGAAATTATAAAAAATACATGTATGTCGTGGATTATCCTAATATAAAAATTATATGCCACTCTTAAATACAGAATCTCTTCTACAAAATCTTTACATAATTTGAAACACAATCGGTAATCACAATATCAAGAATAAAGATCAATCACACATAACACATATAATTTACTGGGAAATAATAAAGCTAGAAACCCCACTATATTCTATTATGTATTATATCATGGATCGTGAAAAAATTACATACAAAGCTCCAATCCAAGGTCTGTCAGTACAATAGCTAACTATCTCACACTGTCATACAAAAATTGGCAAGTTACTTAGCCAATTTACTATCTCCAGACAGCTTGCCTCCATTGTGCAATCCCTGATGGGAAAGAACCCCTGAATGAATGATTATGGCCTACCTTGACTGTGAAATACTCATAGGCACATCCAATTTTTGTGTGGTTTCATGTGTGCAACTGGACAATGTCATAGTTGATAGTTATCTGCCCTTTCATTTAGAACTCAACTGTGTCTCCACTGGATCTGACATGCACGTAGTTAATATTTGTAAATATTTAGTTGCATGTGAGGCCACTGATTGTGAATTAATTAATAATTAATTCACTTGATCTCTCACTATTTTATCTTTAGTTACAACTAGCACAACTGAGTTTAACTCACTTAACTGAGTTAAACTACTTTACAACTTTCATAACTACACTTCCAATTTTGTTACAACTTCGAATCACTCAGTTACAACTAAGCCCACTTGCATGTCCCACCAACCAACCTCTTAACTCGAAATTCCTTTAGAGAACTAATTTTCCACTTCAGTTAACTATTTCGAAGTGCTCATTAAGAATAGATTAGTGTTTATTGTCCAACTAATAATAGTCAACATGCATCTATAAATAGACATGCAATATATAAATAGAACTTGCACATACATCTATAAAGAGACCTCATCTATAAATAGAATGTTCTCATGCATCTATAAATATACATCCACCTAAAAATAGTCTGTGTGGGCTAAGAAAATGGACAAGTGGAGTCCCCTAACAATTTTTTGGAGAATATCATGACAAAAAATGTACAAATGAATAGAAAGGACTAGTCAAAAAAGTTAAGAGATGCACTATGTGTGCTATGGGCATACAATATTACATTGAAGAACACAACTGGATTTAGTCCATATCAATGGGTATATTGTAAGGAAGTCTTGTTACCCATTGAATTTCAAATTCATACATATAAACTTGTAGTAGAATTGGGAATGGAACTATCTGAAGCACAGAAAAAATGAGTGATGTAATTAAATGAACTAGATGAAATAAGACAACAACAAGTAGAGCATACATATCTAGTGCAACAATAGAGAATAAAATGGAATGACATAATTGTTAAAAATAATTTCTTTCATAAAGGAGAATGGAGACTAATATTTTACTCCATGTTTAGGGCTTTCAAAGCAAAGTTTACAACTCATTGGCTTGAGCTATATGAGATAGAAGAGATCTTTGACAATGGAGTAGTAAAAATAAAAAAATTTGATGAAGCATCAATTTCATTTTTAGTTAACGGGCATAGCCTTAAAGTCTTCAATAAGCCTATCAATAAAGAGGATTTTCTGAAAATAATTTCAACAAAACCAATATGGAAATAATGGAAAATCATAGTGATATGCCATCCTTACTTCCAAAATAAAAAAGAAAATATAAAAAAAGTGAAAAATAGTAAAAAATAATAAAAGAGTTTGGTAGTGAAGATGTAGGAAACTAGCACAATACAAACTCGAATTCATATCAGAAAACCAACTAGTTTGGCCAATATCAATTCTCTATTTGTATTTACTTTTACTTTAGTTTGATTTTGCAGAATGTAATATTCCTAAATTAGCATGCAGCTAATTGGAATATTAGTTTTTCTCTTAACACATAGTTATATGAACAAATGGGTAGGGAGGCCCATAAATATTTTTAGCGGCAATATAATCCCTCTTAATGGGAAAAGGGATCATATTCATAACCGGATCAAGTACCTTCATGTGTGAACAAAGGCTAATGCATGTGGATAAGGTCAAGTTTGACCAAGTCAACAAAGCTAGTATGGAGGAAGTGGAACATTAACGGAGATAACCCTGTGGGAATATAGATCAGTCTAGATAGTTAGAATAACGCCACCTTGAGTATGCAAGGAGGCATTCCATGGATAATATGTCAAGGTTGGCCAAATCCAATAGCACTATTATGGAGGAGTGGCATTGATGATGGGACAACATAATTTTTGAGGGAGATTAACTACATGAAGGTGGAAACCCTAATGAGTGGGACCCAAGGTGAGAAGGATCACATTGTTTATAAGGAAGAGGATGATAGCCATATGAGGTTATATTATGATTATGATTTTATAAATATATGGTCTGTTTAGAAATATTTCATTCTCTTTTTGTTTACCTGAGATAGAGTGTTGTTTAGCACAGGGTGTTCATGAACGGGAATTCCACCTCTTCCATTGAGGAGCTCTTGGAGGAGCCTTGCACCATATTGTCCACTATCTAGCTTAAGGCCAAGATTCACCTTTCTTTGACCACGTAGATCCTATAGAGGTTTTGGTTGTTTCAGTAAGCTACAACAAGTGGAAGCTAGATCTCTAGATCTAGGCCATTTCAGTGCTCATTTTCAGTGGCGAAGGTTTCTAATCCATTGGGAGGATAGTATTGAAGGAATTGAGCCTCATTTTCAAGTCTTGGAATCAAGCCAACTACATTTTGATCCCTATAGTGCAGAATAGATCCATATCTGCATAATTTCTAAAGGATCATTTGCAGGGTGGTTTAGTGCACCATTTGGAGAGTTGATTTTCTGAGTGTTGGGGATCTTCCCTTCACTTTGGAGATCCATTTGAGGAGGCTATTATATTGCATATATCAGATCATCCACACTTTCCAGATTTGTAATTTTTATTAGAACTACAGACTTAGATCTTAGATCTACACTTTTTTCTCGGTGTTTTACTGAAAACCCCAAGGGGGTTCATTAGAGGAGCCTATGTAGTGCATGGATCTAATATAGATCTAAATGTTTATGCACATAGAAGCTCTAGATCTATGGTAAAATCTAATGCTATTGCAGAAGTAATAAAATAATGCTGTCAGGGTGTTCCAACTTTTAATCAAGGTTGCAACCCCTCTTTTTGCATGAATTTTGGGCTATTATGGTTTGGGAGGCTTGTTTAACTAAGCTACCATGATTTGTTTCAGATGTCCTTTTGTATTTTGCTAATATAATGTATAAATTAATGGATCCATGGGATGAATTTAACTATTATTTCATATATTTCTAAAAAATGTGTTTTTAGTGCATTGTATTGTTGCATTCCCCATTTGAAAATATTACAGTGGTATCAGAGCATAATCTTGGCTCAACCTGTGAGTTTCATCCAATATACTATAAGAAGAATAAGAGAATGAGAAAGAGATCAGAATCATGGAAGGAATGAGTTTCATCTCATCTCTTTTCAGATCTAGGAAGGACCTCAACAAGGAGGTCTAGCAGAGAAAAATGGAAAAAATAAGAGAAACCACATTAGGGTTTCAAGATGAGGAAGGTACATGTACTTCCTATCAACAAAAAGAAGATCCGGTATTTCATAGAGCTCCAAAGAAAAATACTATGGCCTTTTATTTTGATGACAAGAGGCATAGAGATGGAGGAAACTTATATCATGAGATTCTAAGTGAGGATCTTGTAGAATATAAGTCTCAACCTAGAGCTTTCAAGGTGGAATCTAACTCTCCCATAGTTCATTCAGCTCAAAGAAGAAAGGAGGCCTTGCAGGAATATAAGGAATAAGGGCAATATATTTCTATTGTCTAACTTTGATGGGTCATCCTCATGCACAAAAAGGGCTTGGGGAATGAGGTTGGATGCATTTTTACTGCTACATATAGTAGTAGAGAAAGAAGCTATTGAGATTGCAGCTCCACACCTTGAGGGTGAAGTAAACATTTGGTGGTTTAGCTATGTGAGTAATGTAAGAGTGATTTCATTTGCATATTTTACTCAAAGGTTGATCAACAAGTTTGACAAGAAGAAATCAGAGGAGAAGAAGCCTTCACCACCACTTGTTGCAAGAGCAATTACATCAGGAGAAATGACACTTGCACCTTTGCAAAGTAGTCTTGATCTCTTGACATCTAAAGTCCCATGCACCATTATGGAGATGCATGAGGAGGAGGAGACTTTTACTAGCGCTAATGAAGCCATATAAGAGCAACCATCATCATCATTAGTTGTGGAAGCCATCACACTAGAGGAAGGGACCCTTGTAACAATACAAGATGTTCCCAAGCTTTACCAAGCTATGCACATGTTTCCATTTTTTGTTACTTCATCACATCATATGGAGGATTTTGGGAACATACCATTGCATGACCTAGGGTCAAAGTACATTTCTGATTTGGAGCAACAGACTGTCACTGTGCTAAGTAGCCTTGATTTTCTCAAGGAGAAGATATACAGTCATCATAGTGTATCATTTATGAGCTGCACACAACTCTTGGGGTTGGAGTTTATATTCTTAGAGGATGGGATGAGTATTGTCCTGAACCATGCCATGCATAACTATGTGTTCAACATATAGTATGATTTGGAGTCAACAGATGCACCATCATGGAGATGAGAAATGTTGTCATTGAGCAATAGTGATGAGTTGGGGGCCCAACCATTATTGGATCATTCTAATGGCCTTGCTACATGAATAGTAGAGGATAGGCATATGGGTGATGAGAGACATCTTATCTTCCAACTTTATGATGGATCTTTCTTGTTGAGAACTTCATTGGTCAATGAGAATATTTTTCCTTCAGTATATTTGGATCCTTATGGGGTGAAATTGGTCACTGATGAGTGGTCTACATTTGGAGATCTCCAAGAGATTGCATTTCAACATCGCATGAAATGAAAATCTGATTTGGGAGGATGGTATTCTCCATTGGAGGAATTCCACTATTGGACATGATGATAGACACTCACCATGGGTTGGATGGGTCATGTTGATGAGCAAGTGGTTGGGAAACCACTTGTAGATTTATGACACCAAGCAGCAAGAGCAAGACTATGTTGGCTACTCTTGAAAGAGTTTGGCCATCATGTGGCATATCCTTCTTTAAGGGGTATGTTGGTGGATGAAACTTGGCATGGCACTTACATCATATGGCAGCAAGGATTTTGGGTGTATTAGGGTGATGTGATATCATTAATATAAACTACCATGTTGTTTCTCCATGATTTATATGGTGATGGTGTGGGAAGGAAACAAGAGTTGTTATTGCTTTGGTTGTTCTTGAGAGAGTATGGAATGATTTTCTCCCATACTTTGCATGATGTTCTAGGAGTAGGAGATGGCACTATCATGGTGCAAATGGCTCCACCTTAGCCTTGGAGGATTAGGAGGTAATTCCACTTGGGAAGGAATCTCCCATATATGGCAGCATTATGATTGATGGCTTTGACATGTGGGATGTCAAAGAATAGAGATATGAGATGACATGAGCCTTATTACAAAGGCCAACAACGTTGTCACTTGGGAGCTTGGGTTTGTTGATGGGTGATCCCTAGGATCACTTCACATATGATGCACTTGATGGGAATGAAAGATATGAGAGTGATGGAGTAGTGGATGGAAACATCTATTACCATGATATGATCTTCTTGACTTGGATTTTCAAGAAGAAAGATCTACTTGCAGCACATAGTTAATTTTGCTTCATGGGACTATGCCATATCACTATGGAGGGCTCATTCATGGGTCTTATTATCAGATTTATCTTATTATATGGTAAGAATTGTGTTTTTTCACTTATTGATTATCTAACACAATATTTGCATTCTCTTACCATCTATATACAGTGCATTTCTCCATAAGAGAGAAAGCCTCTATTCAGGCTTCATGGTCATTTTGGGACCAAAATCTATGATGGGGAGAGCCATTTATTTCATGTCTTTGGGCAAGTGTTGTACTATTTCCTATATTCTCAATTGATATAGAATGTCATTTACTATTTACTAGTATATGAGATGACATTCATAACTAGCAAACTGTTTGAAGACAACTTGCCATATCATATTCTGAAACTGCAGTGGGTAAAACTGTGCTATGACTACTTGAGAAACTATTGGTACATTCCAGAACCATGTAAAAACTTTAGTACTTCTCTTATTTTGATTCCATATGATGAAAATTTCATATTTATTTTGTATGAGATGATTTTGGCAAGAACCAAATGGGGGATATTTGAGGACCCTATTGCCTTTTTGCTCCATGAAGGCAACATTATTGCAACACATATTCAACAGCAGCTCTACACTTATCATAAGTGGAGAGAGAGACAACATGGGTGGACATATTGATCCATCATATTAAGCTATGTAGCCCACCTTATTTTCAGGAGCCTAAGGTGGAGGAGATGTTTCAAGAGGTACCATGTTGGAGGGTGACTCACTTTTTCTGGATGATAGGTTGGGGATGGAGGCTTCACATGGGGATGATGATTCCAAATATATTTCATATTACATGCCTCAATAAGGCATCTAGGCCACATATAGTTGTTTCCATGGATATCCCACTTTTCATGATGAGATCCATTTGTATTTTTTACCAATGGCATACTTATACACATGGGAGGAACAACTTGAGGATGCATTGTTGAAAGAGCATCTTGTTCTTTGGAGGAACTTATCACTTGAGGATGCCACAGGAGGAAGAGGAGAGGCTCTTAAATTCTATCCTTGCAGTTTCTTGAGGACAAGCAACATTTGGGAGGGGAGGACTATAATATTCCTAAATTAGGATGTAGCTAATTGGAATATTACTTTTTCTCTTAACACATAGTTAGATGACTAAATGGGTAGGGAGGCCCTTAAATATTTTTAGTAGTAATAAAATCCCTCTTAATAGGAAAAGAGATCATATTTATAACTAGATTAAGTACCTTCATGTGTGAAAAAAGGCTAATCCATGTGGATAAGGTCAAGTTTGACCAAGTCAACAAAGATTGTATGGAGGAAGTGGAACATTAATGGAGATAACCTAGTGGAAATGTAGATCAGTCTAGATAGTTAGAATAAATCCACCTTGAGTATGGAAGGAGGAATTGTTTGGAGAATAATTCAAGGTTGACCAAATCCAATAGCGTTGTTATGGAAGAGTGGCATTGATGAGAGCTCTGGAGGATTCTCGCACCATATCGCTCTGCCTTCTGGCTTAAGGCCAAGCTTCAAATTTCTTTGAAAATGTAGATCCTATTGAGGGTTTGGTTGTTTCAGTAAGCGACAATAAGTGGAAGCTAGATATCTAGATCTAGGCCATTTCAGTGGAGAAGGCTTCTACTTCATTGGGAGGATAGTATTGAAGGCATTGAGCCTCATTTTTAGATACTGGCATCATACCAACTACATTTTCATCCCTACAACATATAATATATCTAGATCTATGTAATTTTGAAGGAGCGTTTCCAGGGTGGTTCAGTGCACCATTTGGAGAGCTAATTTTCTGAGTGTTGGGGATCTTCCCTTCACGTTGGAGATCTATTGGAGGAGGATATTCTATTACATATATCATATCAAAAACAATTTCCATATCTATAATTTTTAGTATATCTACAAACTTAGATCTTAGATATACACTTTGTGCTTGGTGTTTTGCTTAAAACCCCAAGGGGGTTCGTTAGAGGAGCCTTTATAGTGCATGGATCTGATATAGATCTAAATTTTTATGCACATAGAAGCTCTATATCTGATGTACAATCTAATGTTGTTGCAGAAGTAATAAAATAATTTTGTTAGGGTGTTCCAGCTTTCAATCATGGTTGCAACCCCTCTTTTTGCATGAATTTTGGGCTATTATGGTTTGGGAGGCTTGTTTAACTAAGCTACCATGATTTGTTTCATATCTCCTTTTGTATTTGGATTCTATAATGTATAAATGAATGGATCCATGGGTTGTATTTAACTCTTATTTCATATATTTCTAAAAAATGCATTTTTCGTGCATTGTATTGCTGCATTCTCCATTTGGGAATATTACACAAAAATAATCGTCCACGAAATGCAAGACTTGAGGACAACTCTTAACATAAGCAAGGGGGAAGTTTGTAATAAAACAGTGAAATAGTTTGAGTAGTTGTATTGTAGAAGGGACCTGAATTACATGTCAGAAGGGACCTGAAACATCATTGAAAATATCATGTAGAAGGTACCGGAATTACATGACAGGAGCGACCTGAAACATTGTTTAAAATATCATGTAGAAGGGACTTGAATCAATATCAGATGCAAAAACATGAAACCAAAAATAAATCTCTACATTCCATCATAATTTATCTTTGACTAACCATCATTATTATCATGAGGACATCATCAACCATCAACCAATATTGACATCAATCTATCTTGCGGGAGTACAAGCACAATAAGTGTAAAAAAAAATTCTCTTAAAATCTCTCAATTAAAAAAAAAAATCTATAAATTGTTAAAACTAAACTAACTTGATATGCATTCCATTACACTTACCACCTCACATTTTTATTACCTATATCCTACCTACATTCCACATAAAAAAAAACATTATCTTCATTATCCTACCCATCATAATCATATTTCATTCACTATAATATTATTATTTCCTAAAAAATTCCTATTCATTATCCTTTCCTACATTATCCCTCCTACATTAATCCCATTCCTATTCATCATGCCATATACCTCTACGCTAATCCCCAAACATTTTATAAGCATTTTGATAAAAAATAAAGGAATCAATTTTTTTCCCTTAAGGAATTTTGGTTAACCTACAAAAAACACACAAGATTAGTATCATAATGGAAAATTTTAATTTTAAAATGACCTATCCTATGGTCATTTTAAAATAAATTAAGGAAAGTGCATAAAAATGGAAAAACCTAGGGTATGGAATGAGCGCAATATGCAAACATATAATATGACAAAGCCTAAGTGTGAAAAAGAAAACAAAGTGCAATGCCACGAAGGTTGAAAATACATGAAATTATGATCCATACAAACCAAGGTATGGGCATGCAGTGTAGTGAGGGAAGCCATGAATGAAAAACGAAATTACAAAAAACATGGGGATGTGGTGTTACAGTGACAAGACATATATAAAAAACGTGGAAGTAGGATAGTGTACGAGACATGAGGAACACAACCACAGGGGTATGTGAGTCAAAAGGTGAGTTGACATATGAAATGGTTAAACACATTTTAAAAACACTGTGTAGTGCCACATTCAAACCCTGTGCAAAAATACAGTAAGCCTTCACCATTAAAAAAAACAGAGCTTTGTTTTAGCATTTTTACTTCACCATAAAAACCATATTCAAGCTTAGGAAGAAGAGGAAGACACTATGCAAACACATGCATGTGTTTGACACCTCGTGAAATACGAAAATAAGGAGAAAACATGGGGAAGAGGATACGGGGAAAGACATAAAAGCTTGAACCGAGAGATAACAACATAAGAAATACGCAAAGAAGTGTGGAGAAATAAGAAGGATGTGCATTGGTTTTAACGAATAGTGAACGCAGATATCTTTATTCACCAATTTGATTGAGCACTCCAACAAACTCGATAAATTTTGTAAAGAAAATAAGTAAGGATCGATTTCGGATTTTCCTCACTACTGAACAGATTTTAGGGATAGTGAACCTCAAGATTATGATTAATATGTGTTGTTTAACAATGTGTCAAACACAAGTTATAAACTCGGGTCTTTCACACCATTAAACCCGACTCTACCACCTATGAAATATGTGAATCTTTAGATGTTGGAAGGGAGTTCTAACTGAAGTAACATTGTGTAAACATAGGAGCACAAGGTTGAACTCAGAGATGTTTCTGAGATTTCTTTAGATCAAGTAATCGAGTTCAAAATCCTCCATACATATCCATGATGTTGTGACATGTAAAAAAACAGGGTTTTACACAATGTGTGATTTTTGAAAAACACAGTGAGCTATTTCTTGTTGTTCTTATAAAAACAGTGAGCCAAATTTGTTTCAATTTCAAATGCGTAGTGAGAATTTATCTTTGTAAAAGAGGGATCGAGCATGAATTCATTTGCAATAGGACACTGTAGAATTATTTTTTATTTATTCTTACATAGTGAATTTTATTTTAAAGGCAGAGAATTCATTTCTACACCAAAAACAGAGGAGGAATTATTTTTGAGAATTTGATCAAACATTGATTGAAAATGGGAGATAGAGCAATAAAGAAATTTTAAAATGTTTTTATGATCTTTATACATAAATAAAATTTATTTTTATTATTTTTTAAGAAAGCAGTGGACTTATTCTTACAGAGGGTTGAAAAATATTCACAAGTCAAATAATTTCATTTCTTTTGAGGAGCTTCAGAGAAGAGGTAAGCATAATTGTCATGAATAAAATGCATGAATAAATAGACAGAGACATATATATGCATTAATTTTTATTTATGATGAGAATTTTGATATAACAAGGGTATATAAATTGGTTTATAGAGCACATGGCCACCAGAATAGAGACAAATGAATTCCAGATAGAGTATTGGGAAAAGGAAACTATAGAGAATCTATATCAGGAGGAACTGGTAGGCTTCCTACAAAAATTTAATGGGAACAATGAAAGTATTAATAAAGAATTCAAAAGCAATTATGGATAGGAACAAACAATGGTGGGGAACCTATCTATTCCATTAAGCCCATAATTCATTTCACTGGCTCTAGATCTTCCACTTTCAAGAGAAAAATACCATAATGGCTTACACTTAAAAGACAAAGGGCGGACTTTCATCTTGGAAAAACAAAGAAAAGGATCATTTGATAGTAGAAAGAGAATCCCAAGGGAATGGTTCAATGAACCATGGGAAAAATTGGCATTATTCATACAGAGATATTTCACATGTGATACTAGGTACACTGTAGTACATCTTTACCACATTACACTACTCCGGCACATAAAGGGAGAAGTAAAGATAAATCTACCAAATTCTTCTCGAAGAACTTGGTCAAAATGATAGAGAGTGTGAAAAATGATAATAAAACCAAAGAAACACAGATCTACCACTAGGGCTTACTAAAATGATTGTAGAATATCAAGTGAAAAGCAAGGGTTTAGTGTGGAAGAAATTTTTAGCCAAGTATCATTTTGAGGAACAAGTGATAGAGGAGAAATTGAAGGCACTTCATGAGACAAGAAGCATAATGAACTCTCCCTTCTATCCTAGGACTAGTTCCAAGAAACAAGATGATATTATCATGGTTGAGAGGGAAACATCTTTTCTATATGTTCCAAGGATGCATAGGAGGAAAATTCAAGAAGACACAAGTAGCAAAGAAAAATATCCTGAAGTACAAGTTGTTGAACCACCTTCCACAACAAAAAAAATTTATGAAATCATTGAGAAAATGCAAAGAGGAGTCTACGAGGAACCTACGAAGAAGGATTCATAATTTGACAAAGTTGAAGTAGGAGCCACCTCAGTTGCTAAAGATACAAGAGAAGAGGAAAGAGAGCTGCACCTTAACAAGATAAAAGAGTTAAAAGATAAATTGGTGCTCAACAGAATTATAGAAAGGAATTTGAAAAAGGAAAACAAGATGTACAAGAAAAAAAATGAAAAACTGATCAAAGAAAATCAAAGTTGAATGAAAATTTTGGGAAACTAGAAACAAAGAATACTCTTCTTTCCAAGAAAGCTTATAGATGGCTTAATGACAAAAAAACATGGAAGTACAAGTATTAGAGACAAAAGGTCATGGCTAAAATTTAGAAGGGAGAAAATTACAAAGGAATTGATTGTCTTCTACAAGAAACATAGCAAGAGGCATAAGGATCAAGTACAATGGGTACATTAGAACTCATAAGGTCAAAGAGGAGAAAGCAAGCATGAGGATATGTTGGCCCTCATTTTTGATAAAATTTTTCTTATTAAATACACCTAGTTTCAATTATATCCAACCATATACCATCATACATACCTTATTTTGATCCATTTATGCATATTCAGGTATATAAATTATGTTTTTCAATTTTTAGATATTTTACAAAAAATGGATTTTAAGTGTATTTTTGGACAAAACTAAAAATTCCCGTAATGGCTCCATTGAAGTCACACTTGCAGGACACATGGGTATGAGCTGGACACATATTTCAAAATCTTGGGAACCAAGGATGGACACGTACGTATTGGTTTTGTAAAATCGAGCTAAAACATGCCCGATCAAAGATGGTCAAAGATGACCTGTCATTCAGGAAATCCCTAGGAGATAGGCCAAAATTAGCATTTTGTGGGATTTTCCATATTTTGTGTGATTGGATGGACAATTTTGACCAAGATATATGGGATTTGGATAAATATGATTGTTAGAGATATTTTAGTCAAGTTTGTTTAATATTTTTCTATTTAAGCCAAGAACATTAAATTCATGAACATGGAGAATTTGTATGATTTCATTCTGAGATTTATCAATATTGTGAGTTAATTGGAGAAACCAAATCTATAAATTTTCTATTTTTCAATGTGATGAATGACTGATTAAGTTGGAGTAGCTAAGAAGTAATTTCAGTGTGCAAGGCACGGGTGAAGGGCGCCCACATCGAGCTAAGTACACTTTTTGGTTAATTTAGCGGAAATTTCATAAATTAGTTTTGCTTCATGTTTACTCAGTTTATTTAGATGTATGGAAATACCTTATGATTTTTTATCAATCTTAGTTTAAATTATAATCTGAATATGAAGGGTCAAACTAGTTTTTAAGTTAAACTCTCCTTCTATCTAATCAAAGAATAGAAACTGGAATTCATCTTTCTTTCTTTTGTTTAAGTTATTTTTTGAATTTCTAGTTTTCATACAATGGTATTAATGATGAATAAACTTATAAAGAAGGAAAACATGGACCTCCTTAGGTAGGGGCCTCTTCTCTTACTCTTTTATTCATCATAAGTTGTTGTTCATCATTGATTTTGATTTCTGTTCATGAAGTAGTATTGTAGAGAAGATCAACCTAGTTCTCCTAGGTTAGGAGCCTATTATTTTACCTATTACATATTGAATTATAAATTACGTAGCTAAATTTTATATTTGTAATATGCATTTCTTTCAAGTTCTATAATTTTTGACATGCTTCCAAGTTTTACAAACTTGGATTGGTAATTAAATACTTGTAATTCTGAGAACATATATTTTTGACATGCTTCCAAGTTTTACAAACTTGGATTGGTAATTAAATACTTGTGTTAGTTTACGTAGTAAACTGACCCAACAACACTCATGACATAGAATATGAGCCAGATATTCCACCTCATGTACTCCATAAAAATATTCAGAGGTTTTTTCTTATAATTGTTTCTCCTCAAATAGTTTGAGCACCCTGTCAAGACGCAGAACATGATCCTTCCAAGACTTTTTGTAGACTAGTATATCATCAAAAAATACTAACAAAAATTTTGTAAGGAAGGGTTTGAAATGGAATTCATCAACCCTTGAAATATAAGAGGTGCATTAGTAAGGCCAAAAGGCATGACCCTCATGAGTTATAATTTTTTTTTTTAGTATGTCTACAATCTTAAATCTAATGTGATGATAACCTGAACGAAGATCCAACTTGGTGAAGTAAATTTCTCCATGTAATTCATCCAATAATTCATCAATGATAGGAATGGGAAATTTATCTTTAATAGTGAGATTATTAAGCTCCCTATAATTCATACGTATGAACAATGATCCATCCTCCTTGTGCACCAATACTACTAGAGCAGAAAAATAACTTTGAATAGGTTGAACTATACCATCCTCTAACATTTCTGCAATCATATGTTCAATTTCACTCTTTTGGGCATAGGGAATATGTAAGGCCTGATTTTTGGAGGAAAAATTCATGGAATCAAATTAATAGCATGATCATGATCACGAATATGTGGGAGGCCTTTGGGAGTCTCAAACAACTTGGAATGTTTGTACAATTTTTTTTGGAGATATGGAGTAATAGAGGATTTCAATGTTTGAACCTATAGTGAGCATAATTGTGCAATTACACCTTGTTTTTTTTTCTTCAAAAAAAAATTCATGAAATTAGAGCTGATTATATTTCTTGATTTCCCTACGATACCCCGTAATTTAACTTCCATTACTTACACAAAAAATTTCAGGAAACGTTCTTGAAAATTAAAATTTGTTGTCCCCAAAGATTGAAACCATTGGACTCCTAGTACAACATCAACACCACCCATTGGAATAGGAAGCATTGGACTATTTAACACATATTATTCCATGGTTAGCTTGATATTATCGAACTTTCCAAAGAAATTTATAGTTCCTCCATTTGCAACCATCACTTGACATTCTGGTGTTGGATATAAGAAGAAATTCAATTCCGTGGCTATCTTAAAATGAATAAAATTATGTGTACTACCCGAATCAATCAACACTATTACATTTTTTTTCTTGATGTATCCTTCTATCTTGAGAGTTTGAGGTGGTAATTCCTACCAATGCATTACAATATATGGTTGGACTCATTTATTCCTTTTCTAGGGTTGGTTCATGGTGTATATCCTCCTCCTTTGATGTTTCTTATTCCTTTTCTTCCTCCTCTTCACAATCTATGTAAAATAATTTCTTCTGGGTGCACTTATGACCTTTAGTGTATTTTATATCACAACTATAATATATCCCTTTTGCTATTTTTTCCTCAAATTTTTTTGGTGTTAACCTTGTAGATTTTGGAAGGCTAGGAGAAGAAACATTTTCATCTTTACAATTGTGATTGGTAGAATTTCTTGTTTCCATAATTTTTCTTTCAAATTTTCTTACCACCCTAAATGCCTTCTCCAATGAATCAGGTTCCCAAAGGTGAACCTCATATTGGATTTTATCCTTTAAAGTCCCTATGAAGACATCAATCCTATGCTTCTATGGAATATCCACTGCCCTAATATTCAATTTTTGGAAGTCTTCAATGTGCTCTGCCACTGAACGCTTTTGTTTGAGATTTATAAACTCGCTAAAGAAGGTGCTACTCTTTGTATCCTCATCATGTGCTGTCATTTCTTCCATAAAAATTAACCAAGTGATAAGTGGTTAACGAGAAAAAAACCTTCAATACCATAAAAATTGATTGGGTTCTAAATATAAAGTTGTAATGTGTATCTTTGGTGTGATTTTCACATTATGGAGATCAAAATATTTCTATGTCTATAGTATCCTTATTACTGGATCCTTGCCATCAAACTTCTTGATATCGATATTTGTAACATGGTGGGTCTTAAATCTAACATTAGAGTCTATGAAATCCTAATTGACATTTCTTTTATTCCCATCATGAGTTTCATCTACTCCCTTTTCGCCATTAGGAATAATTTCTTGTAGCAACTTTGTCAAATGTTCCTTCAAACGTTCCATCTCTGCTTTTAGTTTTTCTTCTATAACATCGATCTTAGCATCCATGCCATCCATATTAGCTTCAATTCCATTCTTTAAGCCATCCATCTTAGCTTCCATGCCATTCATCTTAGATTCCATGCCATTCATCTTAGATTCCATGTCATTCTTCAAACCATCCATCTTAGCTTGCATGTCTTTCATCAAACCATCCATCTTTGCCTCCATTTCATTTTTTGTTACTTTTTGTGAGAGCAAGATTTGTTGTACTTAGGTCTCATAATTTTGATATATCATGTTGAAAATCTTCCTCTTAATTCTTCATAGTATATATTTATGAGTTCTTAATAGGTGTGAATGATTTTTGGGAGATATTATAGAACCCAATGCTTCAAAATTCCCTTGGAATCACTCCAAACTAATTTTTTAATAAAAAATCATGCAATTAAAAAAAAAATCACCTTTTTCTTAATTTTGATGAGCTCGATATTGAACCTTATGTATCTGTATGATTTTGGATCCCAAATATTTACCTTTGGGCATATAGTATCTCTCTGAGTTTTCTTTGCAATGCCACAAATCATACCTAATTTGGATTCTTCAAGGAAAAGTTATTCCCCATGCCCCACAATGACCAGATTATGGACTCGTTCAATAGAGAGAACTTGCTTGACATGCCATGTGTCATTTTTTTGACCGCCATCTCTAACATCGATACACATGTAACAAAATTCCATTCAATTTCAGCCACATTTTATAGAATTGAAATTTGATGTCTGAAATGAAATTTAAGAAGATTTTCCAACGGTCACCTGTTTGAGATGAAATTTTGGAGCCTGCAAAAACCATAACTTCCACAGATGATATCGCTGAAAATGTTTGGAATCAAGGTCATGAAGTTTTACATGAATTTTATCATGATTTCTACTCCACGTGGTAAAATATTCAGCTTCTGAAGCCTCGTAGAAACAAAGTTATAATTAAATTTCCAATATGACCTACTTGAAGAAGAAAAAATCTAGAATCCCAAGCTCTGATACCAAATGTTATGCAACCAACTCAGAAAATAGAAGAAAAGATAGATCAATGACATATAAATTAGCCTCTTTGAGGGGGAAACCTACCTTACATTAAGTAAATGAGAAATTATCAGATGATGCAAATGGAAAAAACATACTTTCTATATATAGGAGTGTAAGGGGTCCCAATATAATCAAATCCTACATAACAATAATAATGCAAGGGCACAACAGTAAAAACAATGGGCTTCTATGAGGTACAATAATAACATTATGGGGACTACATGGGCACAAAAATAAGAATAAGGGGGATACACTAACAATAAAAATAAGGGGGATACACTAACAATAATAATAATGGGATACACTAGTATTATAGGGACCTAACACCCAACAATTTCCTAATGCATTGGTTGGGACCATATATTAACAGCCACATCTTGGAGGGAGGTGTAGTTTAAGTTGTGAAGTTGGATGTCCAGATGATGTAGATACTTGTAAATGGAAGTAGATTGAATCTATACAGAGATGAATATGTCTCTCAAATGTCACGTTGACTATATGGAATGGAAATAATCTTAGTGCTACAAGTAGTTTTAAGAGAAAAAAAGACTATAAACTACTCTGCGACAAAAGTACTTCGATGAAGCGGAAGTATAATGGGGTTTTCAGAAAGATGTTGAAGTTCATAGAAATTGTAATGAAGGAGGAATAAATGTGCGATGAAGCGAGGTCCATCAAATTCCACCAGAAATATGACCGTTAGAGGTGTAAAAAATGATTTGACATGTTATTGGGAAATTTCAAAGTGTAAAGAATATTTTCATCGTGTGAACGTCCGTGCATGCAAGGATGATGAAGAGGAATGGAACTCGCTGCCATATTTGGTCATAGAGGAGGAATCTGCATAAATTATACACATATGGTTGAGTCATTGGTTGACTCCCCTAGACACATAACAATCAGGAACCAATGGGCCAACTACCACTGCAAAGAAACTCGCAGCGAAAGGAAAGGACACATAAAATGAAACTAAGCATGAAGTAGAACTAGAGACTCAGTAGGATTGATAATAAACTGCGGTGGATGATCAGGGTAGTGAGGATCCCCTAGATGATACAACAATGACAATATACTTCCAGTTTATTGTCAAAAAGAGAAAAATACCTATTGTGGGAGGTGCGAACAAGAAGCATAAGTCTGATCAATATACAGGAGAAGAGTCAATGGTCCTTACTAAAGGGGTCCTCAACGAGATTGGTGAAAAATTCCAACATGTCAATAAGGACATCTAGGGCCACATAGAAGATCATTACAAGCTCATATTGACAGAGGTCTAGTGGGGTCTCAAAAAATTAAAGGCACAAGCAAGAGTCGTTCAATCGAGCATGACTCAAGTGAGCATGGATCAAGTGAGCATGGCCCTAGCAAAGAAAAAAGTGCATCCAATACATAAGATGGAGCTAAGGACAAAATTTTGTGCTATGCAGGTATAGAGAGTGGCATTAGTTTTGGATAAGGTTAAAGATCACGAGAACGTGCAACATTGGAGATACATTAGTTTAAATCTAGATGTGTTTCCCATCCAGGCACTACATGATTTTCATGAGGGAATTACGAAGGAATTGTAGGTGCACGAGTAATGTGCCTTTCTAGTCATAAAGTAAGTAAAATAAGACAACAAGAACATGTTTTCTGACATGAAGAAGGCGATATGGGATCACGATGAGGAAATTCCATACAAAAAATAGCTAGAGGAGAGTATCACTAAAGCTTGTAGTGAGCTACCCAACCTCCCGATCCAAGCCAAGGAAGCACTATAAGAAAATATTGAGAAGATAGCCACTATAATTAAAGACTTGAATAATGAGATTTACAAGGTCAAGTTATGATAATGAAGATTCATGAGCTACAGATGAAGCTAGAGCTAGCTACACCACTAGAGGTGTGAGAACAATGCGAAGTAGATATGAAGGCTTCATTTAAAGGCATTGCAACCAAAATCAAATAATATGGCAAAATATTTGATGACACTATGGACATTTAGACCTCGTTGCAGGAGGATCCCAATGTTCAAGAGATATAACATGAGATTCTGGAAAAGCATAAAAAATTTGTTGAAATCAAAGTCACAACATGGAGCTTAGCACCTAGGAAATTATTTTCCCACCTACAAGAAGGGAAAATTATACAAAGTAATATCGACGAGCTTTAGAGAAAGTAACATATAATCACAACTCAAACCCAACCATAGCAGGATGAGGCCATGAAGTTACCTTAGAATATAGATACTCAACTTAAGGAGATGAGGAAGAAGCAGAAATATGTGCATTGACATACCGCATGGCCGACTACGGAGAATTTATTTGAAGAGGTGTGCCAGATGAAGACACAGTTTGTAGCTATGATTTAGTCATTGCGGGATGCATACACTAGCATAAAAGTGAATACACAGGGTGCACTAGTTGAGTGACTCGCGACGAGTCAGATGTGAGTGTCGAGGGTCTTTTGGGAAGGGCTCAACTTCGTTTGGATTTTAGTGAAAGACTCCATATTTTAAGGAAATGGAGTGCATGATCTAGAAATACAAGACCATCGCGTGGAGTTTAGGAGATTCTCATAGAGCTGTAGGAGTCTTGGGGGCTTTGGGGTTGGTTAAAGCCCCTCCTTTTGTAAAGGGATTAAGTTTTTTTTTTAGTATTTAGAGCCCCACCCATGGTTTTTGGACCATGCTATTGTAAGAAATAATGGTATATAAGGATATGTATTAGGGAATCAAGTAATAATATAATTTCATGGTTGTGTAGTGAAAATAGCATGAAATAAGTCTGAATTATTTACATATTTATATGTTTTGTGAAAAAGGAAGGTTCTGTAGCTATGTGCACAAAGGCCTTAGAAATTCTGCAGTTGTATCCAGAGACCCCTGTAGTTGAGTGCGCAAGGAGAGAAGGTTTGTAACTTAAGTGTATGGATTAATAAATAATGATTTGAAGGAATTTCCGTGTATTTCTTATGTATCTTTGAGTTATTTATTTATGTGAATTATCTACGTAGGATTAGGGTTTCCTATATATTTACTATGTGAATGCATCATGAAGACTTAAATTTTGTTTTATATGATGAATATTGCATGGTAGAGTAGAAAGGTGCAATGTGAAAGGTTATTAAGTGAGTAATTGAATAATTTTTTTCATAACAAGTTAATGGTTTGATGAAGCTGATACTGAGCCCTAAGTAGAAATAAGCCTCAAAGCCACACTCCATAGTCCCTGTGGATGAATAAATATAGTTCTAGCATCCCCCAATATTGCCTCGGGTGAGACATCGGTCAGCATAGAAATTTTTTTCCAAAAGGGTGAGAAATAGTGGGTTTTGTTGGTAGCACATCTACTCTAAACCTGGGTCTAGAACCCTTCAAGCCAACAGGAGGTTGGGTTGATCCCCTATCCAAGCTCAGGTATAAGAGGAAAAATGGCTTATGAAATAGATTTTTGGGACATAATTTGGATGTGGAAAGAGGAGATGAAGGAGATGAAAATAGAAGAGGTAAAGGTTCCCTTCCCTTCAGATAAAACGATCTGTGCAATCAATCAGATGCATGCATCCATTTATCATAATATAACCAAAAATATGAATAAATGTGAGAAAAATATAGTTTTAAGGCTGGAGGATGGAATCGTGATCCTTATAATATACCTATTCATGCAACTCATCAGCTGGAACCCCTCATCCAAAAGGAATTGAGAATGTTTTTGGATGCTGAGATCATTTTCAAATTCCAACATTCCTCTTGGGTTTCAAATTTTGTCCCAGTCAGAAATAATTCTAAGGAAATAAGGTTATGTGTAAATTTCTGCAATATCAACTTGGCATATGATAAATATAATTATACAGTTCCATCCATCGAACATATCCTCCAAATAGTATATTGTTATGACATTTTCTCACTACTAGACAATTTTTCTCGTTACAATCAAGTGCTAGTGGTGGAACTAGATCATTTCAAAACCACCTTCAGGACCGAATGGAGAACACTCACTGTTAACAAAATTTCATTTTGGATTATTAATGTCGGTGCTACACTTCAAAGAAAGATGACATAGATTTTTGTGGCTTACTTGGTCATAGTGTATTCATTTATTTGTATGATGTTAACATGTTCTTCAAAAGAAGATCATATCATCTACGTCATCTAAAATAAATATTTAAGTGTTGTCGTAAGTATGGGATTTATATTAATCCAAAGAAAATAAATTTTGGTGTGTCTGAAGGGACACTCGTAGGTAACATCACTGCAAAGAGTAGAACTGAATTTGACCTTGAGAGGGTCAAGCCTATTACACAAATCCTATTCCTGGTAAATAAAAGGACTATGCAATCTTTCTCAGGGAAGATTAATTTCCTGCGAAAATTAATTTATGATTATCCTTAGATAGTTAAGAATTTAGAGGTGATGATTCATAGATATGCAATGTATAAATGGGAGAAATGGGATAAGGATGATTTTGCCCAAAATTAAATAGCTTATCTTTAATGCACCCACATTATTGGGTCCTGACTCGGGTAAATATTTCCTACTTTATACCTTTTCTTTAGATTCATCTATTGTGAAAGTATAGACTCAAAAGGATACTAAAGGAAACAAATGTCTTTTTTCTTTTATGATTTTTAGCTTGCAGGGGTCAGAATTAAATTATCCTCCCTTTGAAAAATAAGCATATGTTGTATAGGAGGTAGTCAAATATTTCAGGTCCTATCCTTGAAAAGCCCACAAAATAGTTTTTGTACCTCATCCAGTGGTAATAAAAATATTTGTAAAGTATCATCTAGGTGAGAAGAAGGAAAATTGGATGACATGCTTACAAGAATATGATCTGGAGTTTAAAATAGTTCATACAATAAAGGGTCATGGCCTCTATCCACTCGCAGTCGAAGCAAGAGATGATCCCGAGCAAGATATTTCTGGCTGGGAGAGGGAAATAGAAATATAAAAAGTTGAACATGTTCCCAAATCCATGTATACAGTGCCATGGAATTATGATATCAAAAAACTTCTAGAGCATGAAACCTTTCCCATGCATTTATCGAATAAACAAAAGAGGGTGATTCACTTAAAATCTACATCCTACTAGCTTGTTCTTGGAGTTATTTTTAGAAATCACCCTAATGGTTGCTTTCTAATATTCCTTGAGTCACAAGACATAGAGAAGGTACTTAGAGAGTTGCATGATGGACTGACAGGTGGTCACTATGTGGGTGAAACAACAACACATAAATTCATGAGGGTTGGTTATTACTCATCTACTCAAATATGCTCATGCTTATGTACACTAGTGCCCAACTTGTCAAATATGTGCCAATCGGGATCAGATGACATTCACCCCACTGTTACGAATAGCTATCGAGGAACCTTTCCAACAATGGGGCCTAGATCTTATCAAAGAAATCTTCCTACACTTGTCAAGGCAACATCGATATATTTTGACAACTATGGATTTTTTCAATTGGTGATCAGAAGAAGTTCCCTTAAGGAAAGTAAATGAACAAGAACTCATCCACTTCTTGTAGCATAATATTATCACCAGGTTTGGTGTTCCAATGTCAATTGTATTTGATAAAATTACTAATTTTTCTTCATTGAAACTTTATGAATTCACCTTAGAAAATTGGATTTTATTAAAGCATGAATCTAATTATTACCTACGGGGGAAAAATTTGGTTGAATTCAGAAATAAAAATATTATCTGCATAATTGAGAAAATCATATTCTATGGGAGAATTAAATGGCATAATGCCTTCAAATATGCATTGTGGGTTGATTTTGTAACTCCTAACCCTTCCCTTAAGACTTCATTGTACTTTCTAGTTTATGGTAAAGAAATTATCTTGCCCTTAAACCTGTATCTCCCAACATTACAGCTATACCAAGAGTCCCAAGGTAGACCTTGCATTCTGGTTCAGAGTAGGATAGATAATTTACTCAAACTCGAGAAATAAAGGCTCAAATCTAAAGAGATATTTTTCATTCATCGAAACTATGTTAAGCATTGGTTCGATAAGAAATCTGTAGGGACTAAGAGTTTTGATGTGAGTGACATAGTACTAAAGTTGGATAAATACCATGAATATAAAGGAAAACACAAGAAGTTCTGACCTTTGGGTATTGGCCCTTTTACCACTGAATATAAGCTTATTCATCATAAATTCAAGTTGAAATCCTTAGATGGGATGATTGACCCCCTTCCTGTAAATGTCCTAGACTTGAAACATTATTTTCAATAGCAGCTAAAAGTTTCATTTCCTATATAGTTTGTTATTTTCTTTTATTTTTCATATGTGTTAGTCATATGTTTGTTATGTTAGTAACATATTTCCTTGTTTTGTGTTTTTTTCATTGTACAAATATATGGCACTGTGTAAAAGTGCATGGCTCAAAATTACCTTGTGATGGAATAAAAGAGAAAATGTGAAACCCACACCGATTGGCTATCTATTTGTTCCCCTTCTTTGTTTAGGAAAATTTTATAGGTTGAGATATGTCTAAATGAAAAATACAATACATCCAAAAGGAAAACCTTGAGGGAACTTATTATATCAACACATATGCCAGTATCTAAACTACTCAACTTGGTATAAATATATTTGTGTGTTAACACTTGTCCAATCTAGTAGAGAAAGCCTAAGGGGAAAATATAAAGTGATAAAACCAATATCAGAGGTTATAAAATAATTCTCTGAAGGGGAAACCTATGCATCTCTCAATAATTCAGAATCCCTCTTCCACACATTGAAATTAATAAGTGTCAATGCACGATCCTATTAATTAAATAAATAAATATGGGTGAAAGAAGATAAATGCTTCTTACACAAGGAGGTGAAGAAAGTGACTTCGTCACGGTACTATCTAGGCCTGCTGGTAGCAAAGCAATGTTTGTTTTCCTGAAGTGACTATGTCGTGGTACTATATATGACTAATAGTCGAACAACACGAGAGATGAAAACTCATACTCTTAATATCATAAACCTGTCGTGCACATTGCCCTTTCCTAGATTGAAACAATCGCGATATGGTGTATCTTTATGTGTTCAACCAAGTGGAAGAAAGTGAGGTGATATGTGAAGAACTAGATCAAAATGGGAAAGTCAAGGAAATATAATTGGTGAATCAATACTTCCTGAAGTGATGATCCTCAACCTAAAAATTTTTTCTCGACAGAGAAGCTTAAGATCGCCCAACGTGTTGCCAGGTGTTGTCGCTACTACAACACCCTCCAAAACATTTCACCACATTAATATTTTGTAGCCTACTTCACCATCGTATATGTTATCTCCAAAAGTCCCCTAGACTGAGGAGGAAATCGAATGAGGTAACCTCAGACCTCTTTTGGCTTGGTATATAGCCCTACCAAGCTTGGAGAGCAAACTCTCTAGTGAAAAATCTCAATCAAAGTAGATGATTGGAGTATGAAATGTATCTTAGGCTAGGTATGATAAGCTCTAGGGTTTTTATTTAGGGTTTCTAGGTCAGAAAAACAAGAGAGAAAGTACCATTGGGAAATGGAGTCAAATCTTGTTTCTTTCTATAAATTTGAGGCAAAGTAGGTGCTATGTTAAACCATATAAATGATATGAAATGAGAGATGTAAAGGAGAAGAAAGCCCACTATAGTACATGCATCTATCAATGGATGAATCTCTAGTGCAATTCTAGAATAAATAACACAAAGATAGGTTACAAAACAAAGCATCAAACATGAATGAATTTTGTAAAGATAACCCTTACCACATAATAAGCATCATCATTGTGAAAGGAGCATCTAACATTGATGAATTCCTATGAATTACTCTCATAAACTACTAGCAGAAAAACACAATCATGGAAATGATATACATGAACACATACTGAATACAAAAACCATGATGAATCTCAAAACTTAGAAGAAATAAACTTCTGCATTAATTTCATAATAATATTTAGGAAAGTAGACACATTCTAACAATTTCCCTCTGCTAAAATCAAACCCTTATTACTTATAAAGTATTGCTTAAATACTAATTATAGGTTGTTACTAGCTTTTAGGAACTAAAAACTATTTTTAGAGAATTTGAAACTAATTAATATCTAAAAAAAAATCATATTTAAAATGTATCAACTTGTGAAATTATTGGTCAAATCCCTTTTGATGTGGAATCCTCAAAAATTCCATTTGTCATAGACCACCACTTGATGCCACCTTTATTTCTGGAACTAATTAGAAGCTGCTTTTATAGAAATTTAGAATTTGATTGCTATATCTCCCTGAAAATATGTAATTGATTTTATGTTGATGAATTTGTGCCTGAAAATTTTCCACTTATATCTTTGCACTCACGAA
Organism: Pinus albicaulis; assembly: GCA_034641835.2. Taxonomy (NCBI): domain Eukaryota; kingdom Viridiplantae; phylum Streptophyta; class Pinopsida; order Pinales; family Pinaceae; genus Pinus; species Pinus albicaulis. The sequence goes on along the minus strand of JAXQQM020083615.1, from coordinate 171,908 downwards.
TGTTCCTTCGAATAATCAACTGAAATTATCGAATATTAAATTTTGATGGTGTCAAATCATATTATATCTTCCACTTCTAAGACTTCTCCTTGATATCCTGTAGCTACTGATTTTGTGCCTTGAAACTCTTCCACTTATACCTCTGCACTCTCAAATGTTTCCACATATCATTTGAATGCCATTTCTTATTGCCACCTCACATTAGTTTCCTTTGCACCGTACTAATATTCTCCCTAGACATAGGCTATTGCATGCTCATGCCCATTTCAATTGACATCATAGCAACATTCAACAAACCAATAGTTAGTTGCATTGTGAAAAGTTTGAAAAATTTTATTGTGAATTTTTTATTCCCCTTATTATTTCCCATCCATTGCAATTCTAGCATTCTTGTAAATATCTCATACACCGACTATTACCGAAAAATGTCCTTCTAAGCTACAATGAATATTTTCAATTCATTATCTTTGAGAATAAGAACATCATCATTTACATATTTGGATTTCTCCATGGATACTTGTTTCCCCAACATATCATGCTCTTCTGTTTTTGAATGACAAGGGTGACTAACAAAGGATTTCTCATGTTGCAAAATATTTCTCATTTTCCTCCTAGATATATCCTATGATTTTCCACCTGGATCCTCATCCTCATCAGAAAAGGCATCAAGAAAATTTCTTTCTTTATCTGTTGATAGTTTTTTTCCTAATCGTGCCAATTCTTCTATTGTTGGTGGGTATTGGTACCTACCCCTAGGCTTCTCACACTGGTAATCTAATTTTTTCTTTGGTGTCGATCTTACGCTGGTGTTTCTAGCTACAGGATCATCATCATTATTTGAAATTGAAACTGTCTCAAACCTTATATATTTGTGATCAGAGGTGGTAGTTTCCTTGTTGCTAGATAAACATTAACCCAATCGTTCAAATATAATCTTGGACTGCATTTCAGATACTTGTTTCCTTCTTTCAATATTGATTTTATTCTCTATTTTAGCTTCCACCTGATGATTAAGGTCCTTTTAAACTTTCTTATAGAACCAAAGAAAACCAATGTGCATCCTTAAACTTTGGATGCATATGCATAACTAAGAAGAAAAATAAATAATTTTCTTCTTGGTCACATAAGACAAGAATTCCTCTAGATTTATACCTTTCTCCTGCCAATCGTCCAAGAAATTAGATAGATATGATATAATTTGTTCTGTTGTTATTTCGAAAGATGTCATGATATCTTCCAGGGGTGGAAAGTAATAAACAATCAAGGGATTCTTTATCAAAGGCTTGAATCCTAGCCTTTCAAAGTCCTCCAACACAAAATGCTTGATCTCGAAAGATACCCATATTAAAAAAAAATGTATTAAGAGACACATAAACTCCATTTTCCAACCACCCAAGTACATGATACTAGTTAAAGAATATATTTCTTGCATTCTTCATGGTGAATTACATGTTCAAAATTTTCTCTTTATTTTCCATTACATATACAACACTCCTTTGTGTCAATAAACACATTCAACATTTAGACTTTTTTCAGAGCTCTCTCCAAAGAATTGTTTATCTATACAAGAAAATCTCACAATTGTAGTGCTGATGTATGAAAAAAAACAATGGAATACTTGCAACATAAACCCATATCAGCTATTTTTGAACCAAGAATTCCTAACATGTCATCCTCCACAAGACTAGACTTCTCCAACATGCTTAAGTTTCAGCAACTCGGGCAATGTAAGATTAGTAGACTGACAATGAAATAAAGTATGCACCTGCTTTTGCCAAGCTCTATGATTATGGATAGCTACATTTATTTGATTGACCATAAAGGGAAATGATATTCTCAATTTCTGAGTTTCACTAACAAGCTCTTCCAGTTCTAGAATATTTCATTTTTTCTTTGAAGATGTCCCGTGAACAATTATAAGTGCTTTCTTAAGCCACCTTTTACTCTCAAGCAATGAAATTTCTAAAAAATTATATTCTCTAGATGTAATGGGTAGGTTTTTGGCATATTTTATCAGTGCAAACATACATCATATGAAACATATTTCTGAAAAAACCCCCCAAAATATGACTAGAAGTGATGTCAAAATAACATTGAAAAGCAAGATATACCAATCATCATATATGGTCTACACAGGGAAACTTGTATATTCTTTCAAAGTAGAAGGGTGTAAGCCTAAAAGATATATTTTTGTAAAATAAATAGCATATCATATGTGCAATCCTCTTATAGCACCAATGCCCATGAACTACTAGCAAGCGCTTCAAAAAGCGAAATTGTGCAATAGAGAAATCACTAGCCATGACTGTCTGCATGCCCCTCACACCATTAATACCAACAGTAATATCTGCTTCTTTAAATCATGCCCTCATCATTAGTTTGTGTCGGAGAATACACAAGAAATAGATCCTTATTAGCCTTGTAGTCTTTAGATAGTTCCTCATAATAGGAGTTTGGTGCCTGTAGAGCAGCAATAGGTGCCCATTACATAGGGTTTAATGTTGTAAAGGTGATCCATGAGAGTTTGGAAGCCATTGAGGAAAATTGATGACGTACTGATGAATAAAATGAATCCAAAACCAGAGAAAACACCATATTTATTTATTTTATTGTCTTGACATCACCCATTACATATTCCTTTTAGAAATCTCATGGAAATAGGGAATGAGACTTTTTACATGATTGTCTCCTATAGGATTATCACTCAAGTCCAGATATTGCAGCTGAGAGGGATGAAAATCCATGTGCTAATAATATTTAGTGTCTCTTTGGTCGTCAAGTATGAATTTAGATCATTATCTATGTTTGAAGTGTTCTTATTCATCCATATGTATCGTTGCATTGATTAGAGCGTATTTATTGCATTTCATGGTCGTATCACCTTTGTTGTCATAGAACAACACTTTTTGGTCGCAGTCACACACACTTTGTTCATTTTAATTTTTGAATGTATGTAAAGTAGATTTTTTATGTATACTTATAATTATTCAATATTTTCTAAGTTTTCTCGAGGGTTTTGTATGTTTCACTCATGATTTTATGTCTGAACGAATTGTGTTTTATCATTGTTTGATCCTCCATATTTAGACATATTCTGGTGGAAAATTGAACCCATTGAGATAAGAGGCACATGATCACACTCTTAAGCCTTGATCGGGAATCCTTTAATGTTCAAAAGTGTGCCATGTAGCCTCCAAGAGTGCAGAGTCCACTCCTCAAGCACCATTCCATTTATGTTTCTTGAACTGCACCCTTTGGGAAATCATGTCTTCCTTTAAGCACACTCCTTCGACTTGAAGGATTACACCCTCCTTGAGCACATGAGCACACCCTGAAGGCCTTAGGCTCTGCCCTTTATACTTCCATAATGCGACATGTGCCTTATTGACCCTTTGACCACATGAGCACACTCCGAAGGCAGAAATATTACCCTTCCAGCGTTCAAACTTGCACCATGCACCCTCATGTGACTCTTAAGCACATGATCACACCTTGAAGTGCTGAAGCCTCCTCCATCAACCTTCAAGAGTGCACCTTGTGTCCTCCTTCTCTCCCTTGAGCACATAGTGCACTTAGGAAGCTTGAAGCCTCCTTCTTCGTCCTTCGGACCTACACCCTATGTCCTCCTTGAATTCACCTTCTTCGCTTGAGTGCATGAGTGCATCTCAAAGCCAAAAATCCTCACTCCCTTAGCCCCTTATAATTTTTAAGTGTGAATTGTGATTATAAGCCCTCTTGCTCCCCCCAAGTGTACTGTTAAGGCATGAAAATAATATGCATGAAAAATTTTAGAATAGGATATTTTTAGGCTGATGGTTTCTTGAAATGACTTATTCAAACTACAGGTATTTTAGGAATAATGTGGAAAGCATGGATGAAGAAGAATAGGAAAATAAGGGGAAAAAAAGAATCATTAAAATAATAAGAACACATTAAATGCTTTATGATCAAAGTACCCTAAATAATCCCTAATATCAAATACCCTTTGGAGGGTGAAGAAATCAATGACTAGAAGTTGCATCCAAAACAAAGACATGAGTGGAAGCCATGTCACCCATTGAAGAAATTCCATGTCATTAGTCACTATAAGTCCTAGTAATCAATAATAATGACTTCTCATGTCCCATCATATGATGATGTGGAAGATATTATGTAATGATGTAATCATTGTAAAGAAAAATAAGTGGGATTCTGTGAATCATTTATGGACAAAAGAGCCATGGAAAACCAAAATACATGTAATACCAAGAGTCATATGTAATTCCAAAGCTCATTTGAAAGTACAAAGGTTGTATAAGTCAAAATGTCATTAGGAGTTGGAGAGTCAAGGGTCATGAGGATGTGAAAGGTAATGCATCAAGTTATAAAAGGATCCTCATGAATCATGCAAAGTAATTTTAACCTTGGCTTCTCCCATAGGCATTAGAGAAATAGAGTTAATACTTTTGGGGAGCAAGTAGTGGTTGTAACACTCCACTATTGAAGGTACTGATGTTCATTATACTTATGTATCTTGGAAAACTTTCTTAATACTTGAAGCATTTATACCAACACATTTTCATACATGTATTGTAAATCTTTTAAGACTATTATTTTAATGTTTATGATTCATGTTCCCTTTCACATGTACTGAAGTAATTGAACTATTTCGGTGACTATGGTGCTTAACTTATTGGAAATGTGTTTTAATGTTTGTAACTATCATCACATCTATGTGAAATAATTATCTTGATGTTAGAGGAGCCTTTCTCATGTGTCTGTGAGTGTCTCCATTAGGGTAGTACTATTACTTCTCTATTAGAGGCTCACTTTATTTCCCCTATACAATGAAAGAACCTTGATACATATACAATTTAACATTCACAAGGCACACTCTTTTTCTCATTGAAAAGCACATGTGTGCTGCTCTCTTATGCTAATTGCTAAAGCCAAGGACTAACTTTAAGTAAACAAAATTCGGGTCATATTCTGTATGGGGCTCCAAGCCCAAATGGTTTGAGGTCTAATTGGGACCTCAGATTAGGGATATTCCCTATATGTTGGTAGTATCGAGTGTCATCAACATCGTCCAAGAGTACGAGGAATATGGCCATGTGTATCTAAAATTTTTGTAATGTTGTGTGCATATACCTATTGGATCATATCAGTGATACCACATCTCACCGAACTTGAGTCACTCTAGTTTTAAAATTTCTACATTTGTTTCCTTCAAGCTCTTAAGGTTTTATTATCCTATTTACAAAGGGAAAATGGGCTATATATTTATGCACTGATATCGATAACCTTGTGAAAATATGGTATTCGACCTCATGCATAACTACCTTATCTGTCACAAAAAATGGCATAAGATGTGGACTTTTATATGCTCTAAACACTTAAATGAATGTTCCTTGACATGATGCAAACCGGTCTATGACATATGCTATGTATTTCCTAGCCTTATCTCTTAGGAAGGGTGTTTGTATTGCAAATATCATCTAATACAAACATGACTTAAAGAGCTCCGTTATTTGCACATATATTCCCCTATAACTGGAATCCCACGATATATTGCAATATATGTGGATTGTGGGTGTCTCTTTAGCATAATTCCACTTAATTCCTAACCCTTAGAAACAATTTTCAGCACATATACCATATAATAAGTATGAGTACATATAAAACTTTGCTTTCTCTCCTTGTCCCAAATTCTTCGCCCTTACAACACAATTCTGTAATTATCAAGAAATAAGGTCAAAGCAATTGAAAATGGTTCCCTCAGTAGTGAATGGATATAACATATAGACTCATAATTCTCCAAAAAATATATATTTTTATGTCCATATAGCCCGCAAGAGATAGTCATTAAATATTGGTACACTTTCTTCAATGCCTTGGTTCTGTAAATACCATCAGACTTTTGACAAAATGTTGTTGTCTCTTGCCACCTATATTTAACAATATGCTGTGTGGATTTCCCAAAACCAACATAGAATATCATAATGAGATATTCTTCAAGTTTTGGGAGCTTTTAGTACATATGAATGTCATGAGGTTGATATGTGGCAATAACTTCTCCCTTTACACTTTTGACATTCATGTTTTCAGTGTCAATGTCTTGTAATATCTACCCTATGGTTTCTTAACAAGGTAGAAATGGGTAATGGAAACCAAATCTACGAAATATGGAGCTCTTAACATTGATGTATACCTGTTTTTATTCTAGGTATTTCTGGATTTTTTCTTGGTGAAGTCATTAATTATCTTTTTCCAACTCAAGGTAATGGACAAGTCTATGAAGCTTGCAATGTCTATCAATATTAGTACTTTAGGTTTTGGATTGTCCACCATGTCTTCAATAATCATTTCAAAAGTATCTCTCACTTTTCCTTTACTTGTAACTAGAAGAATGCTATTAGTAGAGGATGATAGAATAATATGTTGAAGAGTTGTGGTACATGGAAACTGAAAATCATTCATGTAAAAAATACTACGCCACTTCAATAAAATCTCTATTCCACCTTGTTAAATTTATGTAAAATATTGATTGTGGACACACAATATGATATGGTTGGGTGCAAGCACAAAGGATAGATATAGTGTTGAATTAAATGAGATAGGAGTGCACAATTCGCTCACACAAGGTTAAGGAGTGGGTTGGAAATAAGCACATAGGTTATAGAAGAATTTTTGGTTGGACTGAGCACTAAAAGGGTGCAACACACCGCTGAATCAAGATAATGTTTTTACGGAAAAAAAAACATCAATTAGGGATAGAGGATTCAACAAGGGATCAAGGCGATTCTATCATGCTTATTAGGATTAGGGCTTCATGACCACACTCTTGTCCTACATCGGTGCGATATGTAAGGGATAGGATTGACATGGATGTAAAGGTATATTTCATAGGCATGTTGATGCACCTATAAGTTGTATGGGCATGCCCAGTTTAGATGTTAATGAGGAATTCATCTAATTTACAAAGTTTGGGAAGAGTTTTGGTAAGAAAGCGCAAGGAAACTTAATAAAATGAAAGCTCATTACATGCACACACACATATATATCTATTTTTCATTAAGGAATGTGAAATTCCATGGCATATGAAAGGGCGCAAGAGACAGAGGAAAAGAACTAAATTGAGAAGGGATTTATCACGAAGTAAGGCTGCGAAAATCAATTACTCAAATTGAGCACCCAATGAAGTCGTAGAGTGAGAGGAGAGATTTGTGCTTAGAAAGTGCGCAGACCTCCATGGATTAAAATAAATTTTAAAATGAACATTTGAGGGGCACTTGTATATATAAATATCACATATGTGTGATATTGTCGTGCTTTAGGAGTGTGCCCTAGCGGCATAATATGTGATAATTCCATGCTATCTCTATAAGTGGATTTCGCTATGTCCTAAAAGTGTATTAGCGCTAGGAAGTGCGCTAGGCTTGTGAAACAAAAGTGCACCATGACATAAAAATCCTCAAGAAAATGAGTTTTGACATGAAACACTTAAAATATTTCAATTAATATTGGGATGAACTTGACAACTTAGGAAAATGGAAAACATGGTCTTTCACAAATATTACAGGGCATCCAAAACTAGATAAAGTCAAAAATTTTGGAGAGCATTGTACCAACTACATCACTTGGCAATTAACTAACAAGATCTCAACTTCTTTATTTGGGCCTTTCTTAAGTTTGGAGCCTAGTGATAAAGAAGTATTTATTCATCGTAAGGTTCACCTAAACTTCACTACTTATATTTATTATAGATGTAGTCACCTCTAGTTCTCTCATCAACTCAAAAATTTCATAAAAATAGTAAAAATCCAATTATTTTGATTAGGGAGAAGGATAGTATGTATCCATGAGTATAGTATTTTCATAGTTTTAATACTAAACCCAGGCCCTTGCTCCACTACCGGTAGGCATGTTTAGTGCTTTGAAAGAGTCACTCTAATGAATCACAAGAATTTCTTATATGCTAACAAGTTTTGTTTAGTTTCCCCATGAGCTTTCTTTATTCACCTCTCTGTGAAGGAAGCCTTTCTCTTATTTCACACTTTAGTTTAATTTTATTTATGCACATTTTCATTTTATAAGAATTTATTTTTTCAAGATGGAATAGGGATCTTGACTTATTTTATGGGTAAGAGATGTTTTTCCTTGTTTTAAAAGCACTTATATATTCTATAAAATCGATTACTCACTTGAGTTTTCTCTTTTTCCCTCTCTATCTAATTGGGTTGACGTGTTAAAACCCTAGTCAATACAAAAACCAATTTGAGAAAATAAATATCCTATTATAGATGCGGGGGTCGTATTTATACTAAAGCTTCCGATTTAAAGGAATCATATTTTTGATCTTGGAATCATTAAATTTACAAATATTGAGGCACAAACAAAGGAGGAGATCAAAAGTTTTCCAATAATTGCACAATTGTCACAATCCCATTTCCAAATCATTCCACATTTGTTATTAAGCCAAACAAAAAAAATCACACACATATTATTTTTGTAAAATGATCGAATAATATGAGACAAATTTAGAACAAACTAAAAATAAATTAATAACATAAAATAATAGGGAAAAGGAAACTATGTATAAGTGTGAGACATAGGCCAAGGCTCTTACTGAAGGTAATGTTTTACCATTCATAAGAAGAGGGTTATTATTTTTGTCTAGATATTGAAAATGCTAACTTTGTGGGATAATATGCCTGTGTACGAGGTATGGACCAATCCACAAGGAGATGAACTTAGTGCATTTTCCTTTCTCCTAATTGGCTTCATCCCACTTCAAGACTAGATCTCCCACACTGAATTTGTTATTCCGTGCAGACTTTTTACCAAACCAAAACTTAATATGCTTATGATGGAAATATTTTTTTTCAATTTTTTTTCTTTATTCCTCCAAATTGAGAAGGATTTCAATCCTATTTTTAATAGTAGGGCAGGGTCTACCTTTGGAATCTTAAAATATCTATAAAGTTGGGAGGTAGATATTTGAGGGTAAGATAGGCTTTTTACCATAGATTAGGAAGTAGGGCGATGTTCCCAAGGAAGGTTTTGGATTTAATCGGTCAGACCACAAAGAATTAGTTAAATAATTATTCCAATTCCTTTATTCATTTAAAATAGTTTTCTTTATGATTCAAATTAAATTATTATTTGTTGATTCTAAGAAATAATTTCCTTGTGGGTAATAATTCGAAGAATGTTTCAAAACAATGTTATTCTCTAATGAAAAATCATATAATTTCAACGATGAAAAGTAAATTTCATTATAAAAACAAAGTGAGGTAGGAACATCAAACCTGGTGATGATATGATGATTGATGAAACATGTGACTTCTTAATCACTGACTTACTTGAGCAGAATATCTTCTACTCATCAAGTGAAGTAATCTATTGTAGTGAAAATGTATTGATGCTACTTCGATGAGTGAGAGAATATTTATCCAATTACATCCAATCCCCACGTTCAAAAGGTTCTTCAACTATGATTAGTTGCAGAGGGGCAGTTGGCCTTTTATCACAACCAGCATATTTTTGAAGGATGGGACACTTTGCAAGAATAAGAATGTGCATATTTAAATAATTTCATCCAGTAATATATGTCTTTCATAAATTTAAATGTAGTGTCATCCGTGCATAATTTCCACTAGCTGATCCTTCATGAAATTTTTTCATAACGTTTTCTGAGTCTCAAGATTATACACATTTTAATAAGATATCATTATGATGTTTCTGAAAGAGTACACCATGAACCAATTTATTTGATAGTTCCTTTAGCTGGATAACCCTCTTTTCTTTTGTTGAAAGATTGAGAGAGAAAATTTCCTTGTTCAAGATATTTTTGTATTTCTATGTATCATGATGATGGTGTATATAAGGAAGAAATCCAGTTTGTACATCTTGATCTCTTTCTCCCAAGTGGACCCATCGTCTTCCTTTGAATTGGTTTCCTCCATAGTGAGTTTACAACGACCATTTCCATTGATAGAATGAACTATGTTAAATTTTATCGCATTCTTGTAACAACGTCATCCATTTTTCTCTCGTTCACCCATCTCTTGTTGTACAAAAAATGATGAAACTGCTGGGCAGGGAACAAAAATTATAGGATAAATCTTCAAAATATGATTTCTGAAGTGTTTTATCACCTTATAAATTACATAAGCTCACTTTTCCATTACAGTATAGTTCAATTTTGATCCTTGTATCACAACACTCATAAATTAAATTGGTATTTCATTATCTTGATTGTCCTTCTAAGGTAATATGGCCACAATCTAAGAGTTTGAAGAAAAAGTATACATGAATAATTCCTTCTCAAAATTATGGTTGTAAATTGCATGCAATATTTACAACAATTTTTTTTTTAATATGAGTTTCTATTAGTGGACATTGTAGAGATTCATTGTCTTTGACATAATCTCTGACATGTTTCCAATTAATGAGCACTTAAAGTTTGAATTGTTATAGTATCCAGTCATCCTTTTTCTTTCAATTGGATTTTGACAGGTGTTTTCATTCGTTCTTTCTGCAGAATTGGTAGCTCTCTTCTTGCGAGCTTGATCTCAAGTTATTGAATATAAAAATAAGAAAATAATTTAATTTAGGCTTAGCTCGCAGCAACACATGCGGCTATAAGCACAACGTAGCCAAGAATTCAATTCCGGATTAATGATCTTTCCTCGGAGAATTCATTCCATCCTTCAATTATAGTTTTTTATCTATCAAATTCATTGGCATTTGTCTATGTATCTCTTGATTTTATCAAATTCATTGAGCTTCGTTTCCTTAGTAATGTCTTAACTAATTAAATTCTCTAGTTATCGGGGGTTTCTTTCGAAATCAATATGAATAAGAACAATTTTGTTTCTAATTCTGCATATGGACATGCCAAGTACTCAGCTATAGCAATGACTCCTCCTTCCTGGGCTTTGTACTTGTGACACCATCAGTCCATGATTCCTGCTACAAAACTGCCTCCCCGCTTCGATTTAGAAATAAGCTACAACTACTCCAACAATAACCATTTTTGTGATGTAAATGTGGATGATGAGGATGAAGAGGAAAATAAATTTGAATATGTCGTTGACATAGAGGACCTGGTACAACTATCTAGACCCGTGAGTGGCTTGAAGAACAAAAACTTGAGTGATTCCAAGAAAGTGGAAACAACAAAACCTCGATCGAAGGAATTGTGGTTGTCAGTGATATTTTTATATCAAGGGCTCTTCGTTGTCTATAAACGCCTCTTCGCTCTATGTTTGGGAGTGAACTTAGTTGGATTGGTTGCGGAGTTACTATTGTTCTAATTTCCGACTCATCTTCTATTATGTTTCATGCCCTGGTGACATCCCTCTACACACTCTTCCTAAGAAACTACTGGCCATGGTTGAATACGACACTTTAAGAGCACATGGCCACAAAGATATTACATCATGTGTTGTTTTTCTCTCTGATTTCTGGGTGGCTGATTGAATACGGTGGATTGCTAAATGTGGGCATGTTTTTCCTATGGAATTATTGGACCAGTGGAGCATTTATCAGAGATACACTTGTCCTCTTTGCAGAGCTTTCACATTCTAAAAACATCATTGTCCTCTTTTCAGATCTTTCACATTATAAAAATAACATGTTTGGAGATCTTCTATCATCAACAATATGAAGTATGATTCTCTAGTAATTGCCTAACTCTTCCCTACTGGTAAAATCAAATGAAACAATAAATGTCATTGGGAAAAGGCTTGGCGTAGATTAGGAACATTTTATGTTGGATCTAGATAGTCTTATGAGTTGTAGTTATCCATTATTCAATGAACCACTTTACAATTTTATGGGTAATTTGATTATTTATATTTAGTTTCTTTGTTTCCATGCTATAAGTTCTCTTATGTTGATTCACTTGTTTAAGGACATTCTGAAAGGAGAGCTTGGTTATTCACCATGATTCATCTGGAAATTATCTGCTCTATTGGGTTCCTTTAGCACTATGCAGATCATTTTTCCCATCCCCTTGTCTCTCCCAGTGACTCTATTATGCCCTGAGGATCCAAGAAATTGAAGCTAAGCACTAGCATTGGTGTGCCTATCATTATCGGTTCCATTAATCTTCTATTCTTGTTGTTATGCCTATTTTTTTGTTGCGTAAAAAGCACACCAGTTTCCAAAAGGCGAGGTTAGAATCCCTAAGAGGACAACAACGACACCAGTTTCTCACACAAGCGCAGTTTTCTCACACAAGTGAATCAATGGAAAAAACTCCACTATTCCCGAACCCATTTTCTCCCAATTTTAGCCTTCTAAACACATCGAGATGGTGTGGTCAACTATGATAAAATTGTGTGCAAGTTTGATGCATTTATGGTTGCTTCATGGAGATCTCAACTAGTTGATTGATGCTCGTAGGGGTGAAGTGAGAGCCCTCCTCCCTTGCATAAATATTAAACTCATGCAAATTCCATATAATTTTTAGTTTTCACTGACAGTCCATGAATCGAACCATCACAAATTCAATTTTGCCCATATAACCTTGAAGTTTTGAAATCCTTAAATTTCTTAGTGAAATGGGAAATGGAAGGGAACTGAAATGAGTACTACAACAACGAAGTCATACCAGATCCCTTGAGGTACCCAAACCAAAAGACGAACACAAATCTATGAAATGTTCTATGATCATACTCCCCTTCCATAAATAATTACCCCTCGATTCCATCATGGAGTTCAAAATAATATAGAATCATTTAGTGAATCCTTAGGTGCAATGTTTTGTGTTTCTATTAATTTTCTAAATATTCAATTAAAGTTCAACATTTTTAATTTTAGCGCTCTTTTCCTCCATGCTTTCAGATTTTTCCTTCCCTTGTGTGAATGCATAAAGAAGAATAGTTCACCATTTACAGTCAATACAATTCTCTCTCAATTTGTAATGACCATCTACACACCATAATGTTCCCTCCTACTAGCTTCTCACGGTTTTTTCTCTTAGCTGTGGAAGTTCCAATTGTAACTCAGTCATGACAACACTTTTCCTTTATTAGTGTTTCCACCTTGATTAACCAGAATTTTGTAATTGCTGGACTTTCATATAGATCTTCCAATTCAGCTTTTTGATCTTTAAAATGACATGAATTTCTAGTAATATTTCCATCACCATGCTCATGACCAAAAACCAACTACACTTTACTTGTTTAGTGTGTATATAATATTATGGGAGGGGATAAGGCGTTATTGGAGTAAATTATTTTTAAAAAGTGTTTATGTTTTGTAGATAATATTATGGTAGGGGATGAAATGTTGAGGGTGGGAGCCAGTTATCTAAAATATTTTTAGGTTCAACCGTGACAATATATTATTGGTGGGTAGATAGTTATTTCATGGCGCTATTTTATTGGTTAGTAGATAATTTATTCATTCAACATTAAAAATGGTCTAGACCTAAAATTGTCTAATTAAAAAAAAAACAACAACAAAATCTTCATGAAATGTGACTATAACTGACTCCTTAAAACTTAGAACAGATTTTGTATTTTTTATTTCATATATTACCATATTCCTACGCATTTTCAATATATCCCCTTCCTTAAATATTATAAATAATTTCATACTTGTGATTTATTGTATCGCCTTACCTATTCATGAGCATTCTCTAGCCCCATGAACAAATTTTGTACTCTTGATTTCTTGTATTTGGAAAATTTAAAGTACCTGATACCCAGAACATTCGGCATTGCATTTAAGGATTTTATAAGATATTGTGTTGGCCTTTTCTAACATGGAATTGAGCTTGACGACCTTCTCTCTATCAAAAGGACTCTTTTTTCTACAAAAAATAAGGAATCTTGTGTAGGCATTTTCTGACATGCCATTGAGCTTAATGGAATTCTATCTATAAAATAAAAATTATTGGAAAAGAGAAATTATAAAATCTTCTTGAATCTTGTATTCCTTCGGCGTTCCTTTGTACCTCTCGGTGCAAATGCTAGTTAATAACACTTTAATCATTAAAAAAATTAGAATGATTTATTTTGGATATTAATATTAATGTTATTTTTGAAAATATATATTAATACTAATACGAGAAAAGAAAATTATTTCATATATTAATTAAAAAATTTAATATTAACAATAATTGTTATTATTATTAAAATTAAATTTCTAATAATTAATATGTAAAAAATTCTTAATAAATATGATTAATAATAATTATTATTTTTATGTATTAACATTATAATCATTATTAAGAATAATTTATATATAAATATTAATAATGTAAAATTTAATAAAAAATGTAATCAATTAATTAAAAATATATATATAAAATATTATAAAAAATTATTTGAATAGTCGGCTCTGTTATTCTAATTAGGTTTTTTCACTATTTATCTCTTGCCTATTCTCCTCTCAAGATCTCACTCACAATCTGTTCTAAATATGGATCCCCATTACGATTCGAAACGTCGACCAAGTTTTGTTGATACGGTGGATAATCCTAATTGTGTTTCTTCAATTAACAAACATAGAAGCTTGAAAAAAATCAAAAAATATATTTCTACTTTTCATCCCATTTGTATGTTGCATCCTTCTTGATCATCTCCTATAGAGATTTCATGATCTTTGCATAGTCATAAATGAATTTCCTTAGGAAATCTATATTCCCAATGAGGGTATACATTTCCTTCTTATTTATGGGATATGGAATATGAGCAATAGTTTAACATTTTTTGGGTCTACTTTAATACCACTTTTTGCTATAACGTGTCCTAGGAGATTTCCCTCAAACATTGTGAATATTATTTTCTTCATATTTAAATATATGCCATAATTTCTAAACCTTTCAAAAATCATATTTAAATTATGTAAATGATCAGATCGTAAGAACCAACAATAAAAACTCTATTGAAATAAACCCATAACACCATGTTTGTTCAGGAAATGGCAAGGCTAGGAAAATCCACATGCATACACCATGCATGCGAAACGTTGTGAGGAAAACATACATGCAACTCGGTACGTGTAATAAAAAATCATTGTAGCTGCTGATCCAAATGACTAATTTCACTTTCATGCGCTTCTTTTTCCTTCTTGATCCAAATCACCAAGTATACACACTCTCAAAGAGGGCTCCAAGAAAACTCTAACTATCCAGGAGTATGAGAGAGAGAGAGAATAGAAGAGAGCTCCACCATAGGACAAAGAAATCACCCGTAATGATCCTCATAATACTTTTTATTAATGAGGCCTCTATTTTCATCATTTTCCATTAATTTCCTACATTCTCCTCCTCACATGAAACCTGTGACCTTTCATCCTCGTTTTCTCTTAATTTCCATTATTTTCATAAAGAAAATGCCAACTAATGCCACTTTCCATTTCCAAATCCTTTGCCATTTGCTTTGCCAATTTCCTTTGGCCATAATAACTTAAATGATCACCTGTTAGGATGTCTTGTCCAACATTCACCTTGTAATAAATTTCCCATCGACTGTACTTGTTATTTTAAACTTTCATTACATGTAATTTTCACCACGGTTGTTACACTCATAATTTGAATAGTATGCAGGAATCCCAAAATAGTTTTTATCTCCTTTCGTATCAAGGGCCCAAGCATGGGATGCACTTTTCTAAGCTTATGTGGAAATGACTTGGTCCCTTCCTTTATTGGAATGAAGTGTTGGATTATCCTATTTCATAAGTCCTTAAATATTTATAAGTCCATGCAAACATGTCTCAATATTGTTTGAAAATTTGGATGAACAAGTGTCATTCTTTTGTGGAATAACATATCCCGAGATTGAAAAATTAGGATATTCATTTGTCTGTAGGTTGATCTACATATATGATAAAGTTGATCTCTGGGTCTTGGTATTTGTTGGTCCTTTGAAATGGTTTTTCAAATCAAAAATATTTTCTAATGAAGCCACTCCTTTAGGAATTAGGTTTCCTTCAAGTACTTTGGCTTCTTCCTATAAAGATATTTTTTTTACATCTTCATTGATAGTCATGTATTTGAATCTGTTAGAATTGAAAATAAAATGAAGGATCTGTTGATCATAATTAAATACATGTATATTAGGCACGTGTGAACTTCAATTGAAACTCGATCTCTAAGTAGAGTGAACCTAGTGGTTGCAATTACCAAAGTATCTCTGATGGCATTTTTTATTCTTAGTACACACTTGATATCAAAATATTTGAAAAAGGTAAGAAATATCAATACCTCATGCTGATAGTTATTGAGATTAGGTTATATACTATGGATGGTATTTCATACCTATCTTGTAATAGTTTATGAAATTCCTATCACTTTTAATCTCGTTGCCTTAAGGTCAATGAATTTCTTTATCCCAAGTATAAGCCCTTATTATTCTACAACATTATTAGTACACTAGAATTCTAAATGGAAAGAGTTCAATATTTATTTTTCTCGAGGTCCACAAAGATGCAACCTATTACAGTTCCATCCTATGTCTTAAATCCATCATAATACATTTGTCCAAATATTAGTAGCAACCTAGTTAGTCTATAAACAAAAATTATTTACGTCTATGGAACAAGTATCATTATTTCCAGTTGGAGGACTAGGAAGTAGTTCCAGTTGGATGTCTAATGGTATGGGAGATGGCAGTGTAAGATAACATACAATGTCATATTCAAGAAAAACATTACAATGATTTATTGAGCTACATTTATTGGCTTGTTATGTGTTTCCAATTCTATGATAGTATATTTCATTAAAGGATAACTATTCACCTGGATTTGACTTTTCCCCCTGGTATGGAAGCCATAAATGGGAATAATATGCTGCAAAGAAGCCTTGTGATTTACTCGACCATTCCATACTTAGCAATAAACCATAAGCCTCCAAAATATTCACAACAACAATATCAATAAATTGATGAACCCTATCATCAAAATACAATCAAAACAAAACATTATTCAATTCACCAATTACTTATACTTGTGCCATATCAAGCTATGTGATTCTAGCATATGTATTTTCTAATTTAGTGTTAATCTTCTTAAGGACTGATAAAGGCATTACATTCGTAGATATACTAGTATCAAAAAGGAACTTATGGACACTGTAATTAGAAACATCAAATATAAATATAAATGGAGGACAATAGGATTTTTAATTTATGTTTAACATTAACAATAGATTCAAGGTTTGGAATAGTTTTATAATTATGAATGAAGTATTGGAAACAAAAGTTGTTTTACCTGATAGAGGTATTGACACAAAAGCTATGATGATAAATTCTCATTGGCTTGTCAAATTAGCTAGCTTGTAAATATATATGTTAGAACAATTCTTCTTCATATCTTCGACAATATTGTACTCAACATCACATGCCACATTATATTCTTTGGAAGGATAAGCTATAGAGGTAGGTGTAGAAGCCTTGTTTGGCACTTAAGGTGTGTTATAATTCCTTTCAGTATTCCCTAGAGTGTTCTTGGATAGTTGGGAAATACTAAATTTGGATTGAGAGCTCTTGGTTATATCATTCAAAGGTAACATCCTACTTCAAAATATCTTTCTTTGATTACCCACTTCCAACTCAAGATCTAGACCTTTTCTTATGAGATTGTATTTCTTAAACTATTGTATAGGAGGAGGTTCACTAAAAAAATATTCTTCACTATTGTCAGTGGGATTGAAATAAAAAATGGATATTATAGGGATCTTAGTAATTTTACTCTTTCTATTTATCTAGGGTCTATTTGTAAATATTAGTTTTGATGTCCCGACTATTATGGTTTAAAAAATTCTAGATTTGGATTGAATGTCATGCAAAGTTTGTCTATTTTTCTAAAGCCCAAAATTATAATTTCACGAAGGATAATTACTAAATGGGTAATCATAAGGAGTCATTGGTCACAAAAATAGTAGTGAAAGAGTCATGTCATAAATAATTTTGGTCATCATGAGTTAGTTGGCTAGATCTAGAGGTCAAGTTACATCAAGAAATCATGACAAGATTGTGATGCTATGCTTTGTCACCATCGGCATAGATTTGGAGGTATCTTGAGTCAGATCACATGTCAAATTAGGATTTGTCATGACATCATCAGGAGGACAACACTCAGTCGCTGCACTTTTTCCGAGTGCTACATTTTTGGTTTTTCAGGTTCAAATTGTCATTTTCGCCCTCAAATCTTCTCCAAGCCACTTTGGGGGGTTTTTTGCATGGTTAATTCTATATAATATCTCTTAGATCATTTTAATTCCCATAATAATCTTGTGGTGTGGTCGTGCAATGTTGTTGCGTAAATAAGGAAGGGTCGTTACATTTCCACACAACGCAGTATTTATCACAAAATGGTGGTCAAAACTCTTTCACATGGGAAAATTAAAGCTTAATTTTATTCCTTAGTATTGAATAAATCCCTAATTGCATGTATCAGCTACAAAAAACTCACATAAATCCTAAAATATAGATAAACTCATCCCCTCTCTATTTTTGCAATTTCTGCGCTTTTGCCTATTTTGTTGTGCTTTCTAGTAATCGTTGCACTTCCACACAATGCTTCATATTTTTCATTTGTGGTTGCGAAGTCCTTATTTTTCTCTATGTTTCCTCCACATGCAAGGTGTGTCATGTGTTCAAAACTAAATTGAAGCTTCTCACCCTAATTATTTGTGCTTGAGAAACGTTTGAAAACCCATTTTCTTGTGTGTTGCGCTTTTGGCACTATGCCTGTCCCTTTGATTTTTTTGTCACTATTATATACAATTTTCATGTTTTTTAGGGTTTTCTAAAGATGGTTTGTGTTGATTAGTCTCTTTTGTATAGTTTATTTATTAATAATTATTAAAGGTTTAATTTGGAGATTCCTTCTTGTCATTACTCTTACCTGGTTGCATAAAACAAGTTTTCCTTAACCCTATACTAGTCACTGCTACAAAAAAAACATCATGTCAACTCTAGAGGAAACAAAGCACAAGGGAGGTGTTATTTTCATGTCTGAACTACAATATATCACATTTATTAACAAATACCAAACCCTCAGAATGGATTTTGAGCAAGTGGGCTGTATGATATTTTGTGAAAATATTCAAGGGTAAAATTTACAATTGACTAAGGAGTTTGCCACCAACTTTGATGGATTGGAGGATAATATTCGAAAACTTACCTTTCCAATTATATAGGTCACAATATTAGTTGCAATAGAGATTACTTTTCATGGATAAAAATGGTTCAAGGACATGCCCCTTGATATCACCCATTACAAAACTTTTTTGAAACCAAAATACATGGATAAGGAGTATGGGTCAATTGTTCCTAATGACTATTTATTGTATAAAAAAATAAATCAATATATTTAAAGGTATTTCACATGCGAGGGAAGGGTTGGAAGATTTATCAATACCAATTAAAAATCTTAATTAATTTCACTTGAAAATTCTCCTTAAAGTTTCATTTTTACCTATTTAGGAGTGTCTGCATGATGGAATATAGAGTACAAGGAAAACAAAGTCATTTGGAACCTAGCCTATTCCATTTTTCCTTAACTAAGTTGTTAGTTTTGGAGGAGATAAGTAGAATAAAACTATCATGGCAGTCATTTGTTGATTGAGAGTGCAAGCTTCTGTGATCCATAACATTTTATCATAAAAACATTTGTTAAAACATTTCCCGGAAGATTTATGATAAAAAATTTGTTGATTCTTCAAAACTAGTGAATGATGTGCCAACTAGTCCCTTGAGCAAGAAGGAGACACCCTCAGTGGTGGTAAATGACATTAAGTCACTAGCTGGAAGCTTAGTGAAGAGGTCGTCATAGAAAATGTAGTCTAAAAGAAAGAAGAAAGGTAAGAAACTACAATTTTTTCAAGAGGTGGTGGCTTCCCCTAAGAAACCTCTCACTGGGCCTACTTCCAAAATGTTTCCCTTGGAGAAGACAATTGAGACCATGGAGACCATACTAGAAGTTGAGGTGATCGATGAAAAATACGGGGATATTGCAAAATTGCAAGAATAATTGAAGAAGTCCCATTTCATGATTTCACATTTGCAGCAAGAAAATGTGCTACTAAAGAAGGCTATTGTACAAAATATAACTCAACCTAGTGAATATGTTCCTATTGTTAAAGCTACATCAGTTGTTGTCAAGTCCAAGGGAAAATACAAAGTAATCAAAGGAGATGTTAAGAAGGCATAAATGTCAACATATCGGATTATAGGATCCTCATCTAAGAAGCTACAAATCCAAGAAGAGAAATCAATGCAAGAAGAGAAGGTAGAGGTAGATGAGGATAAAATAGAGGAAAATGAGGGGAAGCATAATTTTAATAGGTTGAGAATTAATATGAAGGAGGCTCACATAGATATATCTGAACTCAAACTACATGATGAAAGGATGAGGACGAAATGAAGTGATCTTATGTACATTTATCAACTAGCCATGGATGATGTCAAATACATGTTGAGCAGATACCTTCCACTTCATAGGAAAATGTAGAATGTATCTGGGCATAATATATCTATGGGAAAATAAATAAGAGCCACTAAATAATAGTTGAAGGAATTTTATGAGAAATATAGTGGCAGATTAGACCTATTAGCTAAGGCAGCCAAAATTTGAATGCTGGAAGGGGTGAAGTAACACAATTTTGTTTTTTGATTTTTGCTTAAAATATATGCTTGTTTATAGGTTTGAATTTCAAAGTGATAATTTCCATCACATTTTCCTCTTACATATGCATTTTTTCACAACTCTGAAGATATTTTTTGAAGAAATAAATTTATGCCTTTAGTGCCCTAGCTAGTGTTAGTGTTTTTGGGTATGGTTATCAATGTTTCATATTCTGGTGAAGAAAGGATTGTAAGAGTTATATGATATCATAATTGCAATGTCAGCGTCATCATCAATGTATGCAGCTTGTCTACAAACATCATTTATCTGACTCAAACTATAAAAAGGAAAAGGCACTACACTTTTGAAACTAGTATTGTGTTTTTGGCTACAAAAGAGTTTTTTGAAGTTTGAGGCTTTGTACAATAAGGGAAATATTAAAAATGGAAAAGTGCTCAAATTCATGCTTTATTACATATGTTGTATGATTTAGCCAACTGAGGAGGTGACCATAGGTATCAAAACCATCAATAAATAAGATTTTGTGTTGTGTTTCTACATTTATGGAGATTTAGGAGTTTGCACGATGCTAGTGCTATGCTTCCATGCATACTTTCATTTGAGTGGCTTATTGTTACACCATTTTTTGGTCATCCAACTTATTATCAATAGATGGACCCAAGTACACCATGTAAGACCAATTTTACCCTAAATAAAATTGCTTTCACTATGAAAATAACTTAGTAAACCACCTTGATTAAGTTGTTTATGGTATAAACAGGAAACACCACAAGGAAATATTAAATAAATCTATATTTGCTTGATTTTCCTCAAGGAATAATTAGTTAAACAATAGTTTAATTAATATTCTTTGTTATATTTAACCCAAAACAAGGACATTAATTAGATAAATCATTATTTGTATTATTATTTTCTAAAGAATAATTATTTAAACCTTATTTAAATAATATTCTTTGTTAAATATGACTAAATCACCCATAAATAATTAAATAAAACATTATTTATTTGATTATTACTCAACCACATCCTTAAAATGATAAATAAATAATTTAGTTATTTATTATTTACAAATAAAGGGATTTGACCCAAGTCAAATTTCCTTTTCCTCCAAAAAATATAATAAAATATTCCATAAAAGTTGGATCTTGATTTGGTTAATAATATTTTAACTATACACCAATATCTAGACTAACTCAATATTTTGTTAAAAATAGAAGTGTTTTCCCATTCATTTACCACCTTTTGTTGCCTAATATCACTTTGGATCTATACTTTTGGTCTGACTTTGATCCACCATCATTGTCATATTTCTCCATCCTTTAGCTTGTGAGCTCCCTTTGAGTTCCTTTTTTGTCTAGGTTTTCTACACCATCAAGAGAGAGGAATTTTAGATCTGAAGTGTTGAGGACTTACACGAACCCATCCCATTGAGGGGAACTGGTAACATCCTTCTATGTTTTCCTCCCAGGTTCCCTTAATATAAAATTCATTCAACATATTCTTGTCTTGTCTATTGGATGAATGGAGTAAATCTTTCTTTATTGACTGCTTAATGTCTTTTGATGCATCGATCTAGATTTTTGCAGCATTTATCTTGATCAACTAACTGAAGATCTAAGGATATTGGCAGCCATATTTTTTTTAGGGTTGTTTTTTATGCGTAGGTAAAGTGGTCTTTTTCCGTACGCTTGGAATTAAGATTCATACTAACAACTGGCGACTCCACACGGGTTTACGATTACGGCCGCTGTTGTTTTTCTGATGCTTGCATATCTGGCTGCTTCAAACTCTAGGATTTCTCTTCATCCTTCTATTTTTTCTTTTCTTGATGTTTTTTTCAACCTACAAAACCCTAAAACAAAAATAATTCTAACTTCCATGTGTTTTCAGACCTATTGCACAGGTGACAGACATCAGCCGCAGCTGAGATGATATTTTTTCTGAAATCGACCATCGAAAGTGCCGGAAGTGCAGGTCCCACTTTTTGGCCCAAAACCTATGACATGGAGCTTCAGGAAGCGGGAATTAGCCCAAAATCTGTGACCTCTGCTGAAAACAGGTCTGAAACTACAACCTAGATTTTTTACGAGAGTTTTCTGAATGTTTTCTGGGTTTTTCTGGGCCTATGTTCAGGGTTGTCTTACCTCTGTCTTCGCTCGTGTTGGACCTGTACTTGTTCATTTTTACTCAAATAAGTGGGAACCTATCCCCCTAGAGCTTCAATACCCTCCACACTTTGTGGAAGAGTTTTAACTGCTGCAGGTTGTCTGAAATTTTCAGAGTGTTCAGCCATTTTTCAGATCCAATACCTCACCTTTAGATCCACTTCATATTGGCTTGTTATCCATCAAAATCACCTAATTTAGGTTTTTCTAAGTTTTCCACTAGGGTTCACTCCATTTCCCTCCAGGAGATAGCCATTCGCCACCTCATTCACAACAATTTTTCCTCTGATTTGTTGTTGTTTTCTGCACCACTTTCCAGCAGATTTTGACCTTTAGATCCTTGTCTGTCCCTGACCTTAGATCTATTGGCTATTTTAGTGTGTTTTGATTAGTTTTTTTATCCGCCAACAGACTATTTGTTGAGAGGCCCACCTCCTTGGGTTTAGATTATTGCATTATTAGCTGTTTATTTTTCTGTTATTTCAGTTTCATATACTGTTATCTGCAGGTTTATTTTCAGTTACACAACACAACTTTTCTTTTTCTCTACAAACGTCTAAGTTTAAAAATTAAAATTTACACACTTTGCACACACACCCTAAACAAAAAAGGGTTTGGTTAACACCGCCAATCCAAGACTCTGAAACATTGAAATCAATTGATCCTGCATCTCTATGCCCTTGTTTCGACATTATAGTCAGTTGATCCTGCACCTCCCTGCCCTTGTCAGTCTCTTTTTCCTTTTTGTTGTGTTTGTCTCATCATCATTGTACCACCATGGCATTTATCCTGGACACTTCTTGGCCTTCATCCTCAGTTTCTGGTAGAATACTTACTCCTTCACGTAGGATTCGAGTTATTCCTCCATCGATTCTGCACTCCGACTCTTCTTCTGGTTCATTGGGTTCTCCTTCTCGTTATGCCTTCGATTCTCCCCCCATCACCTTCACCATGTCTAGTGTAGGACCTAATGCTAGTGGTAACCCCGGACCTCATCCTGGGAATACCACTAGTGGGACCACAATGGAAACTACCTCGACTGTGCCCTTGCTCCCCTTCATGGCAGACCTCATTCTTTCCGATTTTGACCAGTTGATAAATGACCCTATACACCACGATGCTAGTTGGCCTGCTATGCTGACTAAGCTCCCTTTCGACATTGCCAAATTTAAAGGACTTGCTGGAGAAGATCCTACAAATCATGTTCGATCTTTCCACATGTGGTGTTTGTCTAACTCCATTACCGATGACTCTGTCCGTCTTCGTTTGTTCCAACATACACTTACTGGTGAAGCTTCTAAGTGGTATGTTGATCAGGCCCCTTCCTCTCATACCACCTTTGCGACTCTTGCCCAGGATTTTTTGTGTTACTTCCAGCTTCCCCTTCATTATGACATTGGTATCGAACTTTTGACTTCTTTCCGTCAATCATCTGCGACCCACCTATCCGATCATGTCCAGGAATGGTGGAGAAGAAAGAACGTATGTCAAGTCCCTACCTTCGAAGACTGTGTCTACATGGACTGGTTCCTTATACCTCTCTTGCCTCCTATCGGGAAATATGTCGCATCGCATTTTCCTCAAACTAAAGAAGCCACTCTCCAAATGGCGTTAAAATATGACGTGATCTATGCTCAGTCGGGCTATGTTTATACCGTTCTACTTGATCTTCCAAAACCTGGTGGTGCCAGTGCACCAGGGGCATCTCATGTCGTCGAAGATATCATTGGAGCTCTCTCTGATCCATACGCTCAGCCTCCCATGGGCTATGGTTTTCCTGGGGGGGGCCATCACCTCCTACACTTTTTCCCCTCCTGGTAGCGCGTATCCAGGATATGGCATGCCTCCTCTTTTTTCCCAACCTCCTGTTTACCACACTGTTTCCCAACCTCGTTATTATCCGTATCCACAACCTAGTGCTCCAGCTCTAACAACATTAGCTCCTTCGCCTCCCTTGCCTTCTCAACCTCCGCAATAGCATCCACCGCCCCCTCAGGGGCAGGTGTATGCACAGTAGGGTGCGACTAATCCTCCTCCCTCCAAAGAGACGAGGAAAGGCACTCAAAATCAATATTATCCCGATAATCTTGGACCTAATCCTCAAAATAATGCTCCTAACACTGCTAACTAGCAACATGGCACTCAGCCTAAGCAGGACAGGCCTATTCCCACGAACCAACCTTATTATTGTTGTGGTGTTTACAGTCATTTCATGCATGATTGTCCTCTTTTACCACAGATGAAGAAGATGTGGGAGTCTCAAGCAACATTGTGAGGACAAAAAACATCCCCTTCCGTCCCTCCCAGTGCTGCACCTATTCAGGCGGCTGTGTTTACTAATCCTTTCCCTCAGCAAGGATTTGTGGCTACCCAACCACCTGAAGGTTAGGTGGCCACTCAACCTCTTCCATTTGGTATCTCCGATTACCAGCTTCTCATGATGAAATCTGACCAACCTATAACCATTGACCCCAATCTTCAGACTCAGTCCTGATGGTACAACAAGCCTCCCGCTACATATGTCCCTGAGCCACCTCCTTCAGTCTCTATAGAGCCTCTTTCGACACCTAATGGTCCCTTGCAGATCCTTCAACCTAAGGCGGAGGTTCATACCAAGATCCCTAAGGGACCAGTATTCCAAAATGCTGCTTTTGGAAAAGCTGCCCATTCGTATAGCATAGTAGATTATTTGGCACAATCCCCTGCTACCATTTCAATGATGGAACTCCTCCAGTTGTGCCCTTCACAATGAAAAGATATACTATCTGCCATGGGCATTGTAGATCCTTCTGATGATCGATTGATTGTCTTTGATGTTGACTAGTCAAAACATCCTCCTCTTTCTGCTTCTGTCACCTTCCAAATCCCAGTCAAAATCTAGAACGCCAATGTTTTGCAGTGTATCATTGATGAGGGGGCATCCACCTGTGTGATGTCCGCTTCAATTTGGAACCAAATCGGATCCCCAGAGTTGGCTCCTTCTATAATCACTCACTGAGCGTGGGATGTCCATGCCTCCCATCCCATTGGCATGTTCCATAATTTTCCTATTACTCTTGCGGGTAAGACTGTTTTCGTTGACGTAGAAGTCATTGATACCCCCTTAGATTACAACATTTTATTGGGTTGTAGTTACACCTAGGCGACGTCTGTTGTCCCATCTGTTTTTCACCGTAAGATTTCCTTCCCTCACAATAAAAAGATATTCACCATTAATTAGTTGAAATATTACAAAACTGTAATGTTCCAAATTTTTAGCTTCCAAGCTAAATGGAACATTAGAGTTAGCAGCAGCTATAGTTGGCAAATAAATGGTTAGAAAAGCCCATAAGTCTCCTAAGAAGGATAAAAACACTCCAAGTATGAAAGGAGTCATTATTTCAAGCCTAATAAAACACCTCTATGTGTGAACAAGGATAAAATACAGCTACTTTGACTTGGTCAACTGTGCAGTCTTGGAGGAGAAGAAACCCTAGGAAGAATAACACAATTTTGGAGGGAAGTGCATCTTTTGAATGAGGAGACCTAATTGGGTGGGCCCAAGGAGAATAAAACTCTTATTATATATGAGGAAGAGGATGAAAGCATTTTTCTTCATGCTTTAGATCATTATTCATGTCTCTCTAGACATTTTCTTACTCTTGCTGTTCAGTAGAGTAGCAGTGCTATTTAGCACTTGGGTGTTCCTGTGTGGGAATCCCACCTCTTCCTTTGAGGAGCCTCATTGGGAGAGCTTGAATTAATCATTCCACATCAGGTTTTTATGCCAAGCTTCATCCATATTCATCAACTCAGTTTCTGCAGCAGATATTGTGCAGTGTAGCTGGGTGTAGCAGTGGAAGGGATTGATATCCCACTTTCTGAGCTAATATTTGTTGGAGGGATATTTCCTTTCATCCAGAGATATATTTGGGGGGTCTTGGAGAATATTTCATATTAGTGGTATCAGGCCACACACTTCTCAGATTTTCCAGCACAGTTGTAGCTAGGAAATGTGTTATTTTGGGAGGCAGATTTCGTTGCAGGGTTTGGTGGCTTATTTGTGGTTTTTCCTTATGATTGAGAGGTTAATTCTCTCATGGGAGGAAGCATTTGAAGGATCTGCATCAGATAATATTTATATCAGCCTCTTACACTCTCATTCTTCATTTTGTAGTGAGTATTCATAGATTTCTAAATATTACATTTTGTATTTAGAGTGTTTGACAAGAAACCCTTGCCGGGTTGTCTTTCTTTTTGTATAAGGGGACTAGATCTCATTCCTTGGGAATTTATGATTAATATATAAGTATATCTATTTTTATATGATAATTTTATGTGTAAATCATCTCCTATACTGCGCATTCCCTTGAGCATCTACTCTAGCATTTTGCAGTCTCAGGGTTTTTCACTAGTTTTGACTACACTAGTGTGGGAGGCCTGTTTAACCCACCTAGTTTGATTTGTTTCAACTCTATTCTTGGATTTATATTTTTTATTGCTGTATATATGGGATCCAAGAGTTCATTTCAGTATTTCATTGCATGCATGGCTGGAAATGCATTTTTTCTTCTTGCTTCCTGAGTTTTCGTAAGGAGGAATATTTACATAGCTATAGAAAGAGCCTGAGAAGGGCCTAGCTAGTCTCCGGATCTCATCCTATTTTTAGAGGTGACATATCTGGTAAATTACCACTCATTCCATCTCTAAAATTTCCTTGTTAATATTTCTGACAAAGGAAAACTTCAGTGGAGAAAAATTTCCTGATTTCCAATTCGGGACATTACAGTGGTATCAGAGCTTCGAACTTGGCTCAACCTGTGAAGTTTGAAATTTATAATCAGAGGGCTCAAGGATGAAGGAGATGAGTTTACTCTCATCGATCTTCAGATCTCAAGAAAAATAGGGAAGATACAGTGAGATTCCAAAGGGGTCTCAAAGAAGAAGAGGTTGCAATGAGATCTCAAGCCATTGCATTTCAGAGAAAGAAGAAGTGGACAGAAACTAAAAATATTCAATATGTGCAGAGGGAAGGGAAGATAATATGATAAAACGTCTTCCACAATTTATACAGATATTTAAAGGAGAACTGAAGAAGACAAGAGTGGAGATGGGATCTCCAAAGGAGGATGAATCTAGAGCAGAATCTAGATTTGCACATGGTGAGGAGAAGCATGCAACTGCACACCATAGTGCACAGCGCAGTCAAGGGCCCAGATATATCTTGAGATGGAGGAAGGGAGCTGACATCTTGCATTTCACATTGTAGGAGGTAAGATCTTTAGTTCATACTCTTGAACAAGAGGACATGGGGGTCTCTTTTTCACAAAGGGATCAAGTTGTTGAAAGGTTGCCCACACACATTACTGAATAAGAGGGCAAAAACATTGTCATATCTAGAGAACATCTAGTGCCTCATGCAAAGGAAGGAGGAGCACATGATCCAATAGGAGGGATTCTTGTGCCTTTGCAGGAATCTCCCCAGGATCTCATACATAGAGGTCCAAGCACAATCAGTGAGCAACATGATTGTGCAGCATTACAGCTGTAAGAAGGGGAGAGGGAGGAAGAGCAGCATCAGTTGATGAGGAGCACACACCCTTATCTATTTCAAAGAGCCAATGCAAGAAAGAGGCAGACTGATTTGCGCAGTCAGGGCAGGGGCAAGGTTTCCCAATCACATATGCAGTCTACTCTTGACATTGATGTCTCACTTCATGGAGGCATCCCACCTGGGAGGCCACCTGATCTTCAGTTGGTGAGAGATGTCTTGTCTTTGGGTTCACCACTCTGGGATTTTGGAGAGGTGAAGATTTTTGAGGAGAAATTTGGCATGGGGGATTTCAAAGTAGCAGGCAACAGCATGAGTGGAGCTTCACATGCTAGATCACCAACGCTGTCATTGAGGAGGATTGATCCATATTGGAGATCTCAGCTTTTGGTAGAGTAATCCAAGGATCTTGGTGCATGCATGATTCTTGATGACCCAGATAGAGTTGACAGATACATGGTAGAAGAGGTGGTCATCTATTCCTATGGCAGGATCTTCTTGACTAGATCTTCTAGTCTCAAGAAGAAGCTGCTACATGCAGCACATGAGGACTTCTCTTCTATGAATTTTGATGCATATTTCCAGTTGATGGAGGAGTTCACTTGGGAGGGCATCCAAAATGACATATATCAGCATATGGAGAGATGCATATGCCGGATGGTGATAGAGAGGATGTCACAGCCACCTTCCTACTCATTGGGACTGAGGGAGAATTTCCAGTTGAGTCATTTCAGCTCAAGACCTCAAGTACATGATGGAGGAGGTATAATTTTACATTTTGTATTGTACTTCTTTTCATTATTTGAGCAACATGATGAGCTATGGGGGAAGCCATATGTCTCTTGGTGTGCACCAATGACACCATATTGTAATTTCATGTTTTCATCTTATGAGATGACTATGGCAGCAAACAAGTGGCTGGTAAAGCACTTGTTGATTCTTTTTTTGATGCAGGCCAAGGGTGTACTGCACTGGTTCCATGAGGGGGACCAAGATTCACTCTCCGGTTGTCAATTGGCAACTTGTTTTTATGGTATCTTGCTTCCATGTATTGCTGATGTGTTCTTGTTCAAAGGAAGCTTGTATTATGGAGAGATGAGTCAGCAACAAAGGTTGTTGTTGCTATGGTTGCACTTGGGAGAGTATGGGAAAAATTCTTCCCATAATTTTCATGATATTTCCGAAGAGAAGAAAGGCACATTCATAGTGTAAGGAGGCTACCCTTCAGCATTGAAGGATCATGAGAGATTTCCGTGTTGGAAGGAGATCTTATCACATAGCAGGATAATGGTGGATGGCTGTGGCATGTGGAATGTCAAAGGGAGAAGTGATGGAGCCTTATTACAAAGGCCTACAGCACTGTCACATAGGAGCATGTTCTTATGGATGAGATATTCCAAAGGGAGGAGGTATCCCTTCTTCTTGCAGATTTTTATGAGTAAAGCCTCATGGGAGGACTTATTGGAGGATATCACTTTCATCCCACTCACTATGTATGGTAGAGAATGCATTTCTGTACTTGTTGATTACTCTATTGAGTATTTGTACTTTCTCACCTTGTTTGCACAGTGCATTGCTCCCCAAAAGAGCAGGAGTATTTTTGGGTTTCATGGTCACTTTAGGACCAATGTTTATGATGATAGTAGCCCATCTATACATGACATTGGGCAGGTGTATTTTTATTTGGTATATGTACGGCTGATATACATTTATGCTTACTTCTGCATTTTGGGAGAACATACATATTCATCTTGTAACTTATTGCAGGAGCATTTTCCATATGACATTCTCAAGCAGCAGTTGGGAGAACTGCGCAGTATCCACCAGAGAGACCATACGTATCAACCAAGCTTGCACATATCTTTCAGCCATTTTTTGAGTTGGATTCCATGTGGTGATGATGTGCCATTCATCTTGAATGGAATAGTTTGGGTTGGCATGACTCATGATCTTGGAGGAAGAGTCTTTGGAGGCTCAATCTTCTTCTTGCCATTGGAGGGAAATCATGTTTCAACCCAATATCAACATACCCTCTACACTTATCATGAGTGGAGAGGAGGAAAACGTGGGATAGGCCCTCTTGCCTATCATGTTCACTTATTCAGCCCACCTTCATTTCAGGAGCACAAGGTGGAAGAGACTTTTCATGAGTTACCATGTTGGAAGGTGACTCACTTCATTTGGATGATTGCATGGATGAGGGAGGCACTCATTCATCATGTTGATCATCACTCCTACTTTTGGATGCCATGAGGCATACAACATGTTTCCATTCACACCTTCTACCTTTGATTGATGCAGACACTTTGTTTATGCACACTTGGGGAGGAGCATTGGATGACAGTTTATTTGCAGATTCTCTTGATGCAGTGATGGAGGCTATTGATGGAGGTCACATGAGGAGGAGAAGAGATATTTTTTTCTCCTTATGCATTTTCTTGAGGACAAGAAAATATTTTGGAGGGGAGGACTGTAATGTTCCAAATTTTTAGCTTCCAAGCTAAATGGAACATTAGAGTTAGCAACAGCTATAGTCGGCAAATAAATTGGTAGAAAAGCCCATAAGTCTCCTAAGAAAGATAAAAACACTCCAAGTATGAAAGGAGACATTATTTCAAGCCTAATAAAACACCTCTATGTGTGAACAAGGATAAAATGTAGCTACTTTGACTTGGTTAACTGCGCAGTCTTGGAGGAGAAGAAACCCTAGGAAGAATAACGCAATTTTGGAGGGAAGTGCATATTTTGAATGAGAAGACCTAATTGGGTGGGCCCAAGGAGAAGAAAACTCGTATTCTATATGAGGAAGAGGCTGAGAGAATTTTTCTTCATGCTTTAGATCATTATTCATGTCTCTCTAGACATTTTCTTACTCTTGCTGTTTAGGAGAGTAGCAGTGTTGTTTAGCACTTGGGTGTTCTCGTGCGGGAATCCCACATCTTCCTTTGAGGATCCTCATTGGGAGAGCTTGAATTCATCATTCCACATCAGGTTTTCAGGCCAAGCTTCAGCCATATTCATCAGCGTAGTTTCCACAGTAGATATTGTGGAGTGTAGCTGGGTGTAGTAGTGGAAGGGATTGATATCCCACTTTCTGAGCTAATATTTGTTGGAGGGAGATTTCCTTTCATCCAGACATCTGTTTGAGGGGTCTTGGAGTAGATTTCAGATCAGTGGTGCCATACCACACACTTCTTATAGTTTCCAGCATAGTTGTAGCTAGGAACTGCATTATTTTGGGAGGTAGATTTCATTGCAAGGTTTGGTGGCTTATTTGTGGTTTTTCCTTGTGATTGAGAGGTTCATTCTCTCATGGGACGAAGCCTTTGAAGGATATGCATCATATAAGATTTATGTCAGCCTCTTACACTCTCATGCGTCATGTTTTAGTGAGTATTTAGAGATTTCTGAATATTACATTTTGTATTTAGAGTGTTTGACAAGAAACCCTTGCCGGGTTGTCTTGCTTTTTGTATAAGGCGACTAGATCTCATTCGTTGGGAATTTATGATTAATATATAAGTAGATATATTGTTATATGATAATTTTATGTGTAAAACCTCTCTTATACTGTGAAATCCCTTGAGCAGCTACTCCAACATTTTGCAGTCTTGGGGTTTTTCACTAGTTTTGCCTACACTAGTGTGGGAGGCCTGTTTAGCCCACCTAGTTTGATTTGTTTCAACTCTATTCTTGGATTTAGATTTTTTATTGTTGTATATATGGGATAAAAGAGTTAATTTTAGTATTTTATTCCATGCATGGCTATAAATGCGTTTTTTCTTCTTGCTTCCTGAGTTTTCCCAAGGAGGAATATTTACATAGCTATAGACAGAGCCTGAGAAGGGGTCAACTAGTCTCTGGATCTTATCCTGTTTTTAGAGGTGACATATCTGGTAAATTCCCACTCAGTCCATCTTTGAAATATCCTTGTTCATATTTCTGACAAAGGAACACTTCAATGGAGAAAAATCTGCTAATTTCCAATTCGGGACATTACAAAACCGAAGTCTCAGACCTCTCTTAATTCCATCATCTCTTCAATGGCCAATAAGAAAATTGTCGATTGTTTGACCAATGTCTCACACAGAGTCTACAAGGACTCCTCTTTGATTGGTACATTCTTTGATCTCCCTCCTCCTGTCTCTGATCCTAGCTCATCGAATGTTCTCATGATGCAATTGTCTGAGGCTGCCCTCAACGACCCGCTTTGACTAGTGAGCAACCTCCTCGCCCTTTGCAGCCTGCTCCTAGCCCTTTGATTCAGCCTTCTGGACCTCCTCCTCCTAGCCCTTCATCTACAGATAGTACTCATGAGCCTCTTTATCCTCCTGGAACAGTTCCTCTAGGACTTAACCATCTTGGAGCCATCCTGCCTAGCCAGTACTCCTCTGGTTAGATACCATTCTTAGCCCCCCCTCCTCGAGTTAACACGGTACCTCTTATGACTACCCTCTCTCTTCCCAACCTGACCCTGGGGATACCCATCTGGTACCTTGATCCCCCAGCCGCTACCCCGCTTGGTCAACCCAAACCTTATCTTGTTTTGACCCTGGTTCAACTGGTTCCTATTACTTCTCCCGCTACTACAGTGCCTCAACCTCCTCAACAAGAACCATCTCCTGTTCCAACCACTTCAAGTAAGAAGGGAAAAGCTCACAATAGGGCATCAAAAGACAAGGCTGCCCCGACAAACCATTCTCCTCCTCAGCCTCCAAAGTGTACACCTCCGTGTTCTTTGTGTGATGTTGTCGGTCATGCCATCCATAATTTTCCTGAATTGCCTCATCTAAAGCCCATGGTTAGTGAAGTGTTTCCAGAGCCTGATATCCCAGAGGTATATGTCACTGTGCCTGATTTAGTCCTGAAAATCAAGTCTTTGCACACAAATCACCCCTGTGCTTTGTGTGATTTCCATGGCCACTATACTTACCTCTGTCCCTGCCTCGAGGACATCCGCACCTCTCTAGCGGCAGCTCGCCAATTTGAGTCCAAGCACAATGCGTACACCACTCCCTTATTTATGCATTTTTCTTCAGAAGAACTAGAGGACACATCCACTCCCATAAAAATTTCCCCTCCATATGTCGAAATGATAGATTATTCAGCCACTGTCCACTACCTGTCATCATCTATGAGATCATCGGTGGAAGACCACCCTGGGCCTTCCCCTTATTTTTCGCCTGACATCCCTTCAGCAATCACTCTGGGCTAAAAATCAGTGGATCCTTCATCTACTTGTTCTTTTGTCACCCTCTGTGACACTGCACATGTGAACCTCACTTCTCATGATGGTGAGTCAGGTAGCTTCACCGCGTCCAGTGGTTTCTCTTCCACCAGTCACCCCATCTTCTATTATGATGACAAAATTATGGAAGCAGTCACCACCCATAACTCTATCTATCCCCCCTTACATTGAACCCATGCATTTGAACCACATACACCTTGTGGCCATTACATTGACACCAAATGTTTGGGTAAGGGGCCACCCATATTTGAGAGACCAGGAGAAGAAATTCTCCACAACTATCCTAGTCTATCTGGTCATGTTGACTCTAGTACCATTATTCTTCCATATTTATAATAACCTCTAGAGTCCCATATCACTTCAGATCACTCTAGGGATGATACCCCTCATCATTCCTTCATCTTACATCAACAACCTAGTCCCTTCAAAATTGTTGTTGACCAACCTGTGACTTTTCTAGGAGAGCACTAGTTCATTATCTCCAAATCCTCTCTTTGGGATAGTGACACCATGTATGCCAACCTGGAAAATTAAAGTCCATTTTATTCATATATGCAGTACCAAAATAGATTGGTAATCCTCCATTCCCTTTCTCAAACTACATAACCATAACGAAAACAAATGGCGAACCACGTCATTAAAATGTGTTTAGATTCCGCTTTTTCTAAATACATTTTGGCATGACCACAACATGCTTGGGGGCACCTATGCCCCTCAACCATAAAAATTCTAGATCTTAACCAAAAACAACACTGAAACCCCCTCTCTCTGATAGGTCACACTTTTCAGGTCATTTCCTAGGACAGGTTGCAGTTTTCTACCCAGTACCTGCTACCCAGGTCACAGAAATGACCCCTAAAAGTCTGACCTGGCCTATTCATGAGCTCTAGGGACTTAAACTAAAATTTCAATCCACTGATATGAAAGAGTAGGGTGAGGCCTCTTACTTGTAACTGACGGTTCTTGATTCCAATGGTCGGTTTTTCTGCTACGCTCGCCGCAAGATTTAGGGCCTTCTCTCTTCTCTACATTCACCATAGCTCCACATTGAAATGAGTGAATTTGGAGGGAAAACACCTTATTAAAATAAAACCCCTAATTTTGCTTTCGCCTATTGTGGCCAAACCATAGATCAGTTTGATGAACCGTCTATACTATTGGAAAGCTCTCACCGAGCCCTCAAATGGGTATATGTTAGTTTTTAAGTGATTTGACACTTCACCAGGACACTTTTTATCCAAGAAGCGTCACTTTACCCCTCCTCAAAATTGAATTTCTTCACTTGCAACACTCGTACTGGGGGCACCACTTTTCCTCCATACTTGTCCATGCCCATGTCGATTTTTGTCATGAGTTACCATCTTCTACTCATGTTTCTAGGGTCCCCCATTGGACCTTTACTATGTGGCAGCACCATCGAGTTGCCCTTGTTTAGAGCATCCGAGTTGAGTAATCATCGCATTCATGGAGTCTATACCGAGTCCCTTTGTATCCCACTATAGTCCTCCATCCTTCATTGTTTGATCCCTCTCTCATGTCGCACATTATGGCCTCTAGTCCCACTATCCCCTATCCCTCATGATATTGTGTCAGACGTTGCCAGTTCATCCAT
This sequence comes from Pinus albicaulis, assembly GCA_034641835.2. Taxonomy (NCBI): domain Eukaryota; kingdom Viridiplantae; phylum Streptophyta; class Pinopsida; order Pinales; family Pinaceae; genus Pinus; species Pinus albicaulis. The sequence goes on along the minus strand of JAXQQM020083615.1, from coordinate 136,764 downwards.
GCCCTTTATGCTCTAATAAGGGAAGTCGTCTGTCCGCTACTCAGTACCCACCATTTCATCATCACTCCTGGTGTCCATCTATCAGCTGCTCTATTATTTTCTCTCGTGCCTTAGTTTAGGACCTCTTACTGCCTCCCCTATGGCAGACCTCCTTCTGTCTACATCATATCATTTATTCCAGAAGACAGGTCTAGAGGGCGGTGTACCTTAGTTTCATCTTCCACTCTTGTTCAGTGCCTCGGATCAGGCAAAGGGACTTCTTATAGCCCTTTAACTTGATTGTTTCTCACCTCTAACTCCTTTTAGCATGATTGATATCTGTATACTTGATGGCTCAATGATGCAGCATATTGGATCGGTGATTCCCAGGTGTGTGTGAGATGTCTCAACCCTCATGAGGGGGTGGCCCTACAGGTAGCCCCCCACATGCCCAGATGACCTTTTCATCTCAACCTTCGATGCAGCTCCATAGATTTGATGATGTCGGCCTCAACCACTTGCAACACATTTTTTTATTGCATGTATCAGTCAGATTTTTAGATCCCTTTCTTGTTTACAGGGTCATCTAGGTTGTATTTGTATCTCATGTAATTAGATAGTATTTTACAAGTCCTGGCTGTTATCCCAGGTACAGTATGTATGTGGGATCCATTATCATGTTGTTTATTTGGCTCATGTTTATACCAGCATGTACTATATTGTTCAATCTCTTGTTCACTGGATGCATTATTTTTTGTACTTTGTCTCGGCGGGCATAGGTATGCCTCCCCCACCACCTATAGCACAGGTAGTCACTCATAAAAGAGACTTGTCACACTTGTAAGTCTCGCCTCCTCAGGGTCTAGTCCTCTCAACACTTTGGTCTACCTCATATTTCTCTCTCTCTGACTTTCCCTTCGGTGTCTAGTGATTGAGTTCTTACAACGTACTTCGGTCATACGATTAGCTCCTAACGCTCGCACGTTGGGGGGAAATCCGTTGCACCATTTTTTGGTCATCCAACCTATTATCATTAGATGGACCCAAGGACACCATGTAAGACCAATTTTACCCTAAGTAAAATTTCTTTCACTATGAAAATAACTTAGTAAACCACCTTTATTAAGTTGTTTATGCTCTAAACAGGAAACCCCATGAGAAAATATTAAATAAATCTATATTTGTTTTATTTTCCTCAAGGAATAATTAGTTAAACAACAGTTTAATTAATATTTCTGGTTATATTTAACCCAAAACAAGGAAATTAATTAGATAAATCATTATTTATCTTATTATTTTCTAAAGAATAATATTTTAAACCTTATTTAAATAATATTCTTTGTTAAATATGACTAAATCACCCATAAATAATTAAATAAATCATTATTTATTTGATTATTACTCAGCCACATCCTTAAAATGATAAGTAAATCATTTATTTATTTATTATTTACAAGTAAAGGGATTTCACCCAAGTCAAATTCCTTTTCCCTCCAACAAATATAATAAAATATTCCATAAAAGTTGGATCTTGATTTGGTTAATAATATTTTAACTATGCACCAATATCTAGACTAACTCAATATTTTGATATAAATAGAAGGGTTTTCCCATTCATTTACCACCTTTTGTTGCCTAAGATCACTCTGGATCTATACTTTTGGTCTGACTTTGATCCACCATCATTTTCATATTTCTCCATCCTTTTGCTTGTGAACTCCCTTTGAGTTCCTTTTCTGTTTGGGTTTTCTACACCATCAAGAGAGAGGAATTTTAGATCTGAAGTGCTGAGGACTTACAAGAACCCATCCCATTGAGGAGAACTGGTAACATCCTTCTATGTTTTCCTCCCAAGTGCCCTTAATATAAAATTCATTCAACATATTCTTGTCTTGCCTATTGGATGCATGGAGTTAATATTGTTTTATTTAATGCTTAATGTATTTTGATGCATAGATATATATTTTTGCAATATTTATCTTGATAAACTAACTGCATATCTGAGGATATTGGCAACCATCTTTGTTGTTAGGGTTGTTTTTTATGCGCAGTTAAAGTGGTATTTTTTTATACGCTTGGATTTAGGATTCATACTAACACTTATATTAGTCAAAACACGATGTAATTTTTTTTTTAGGTGTTAGTAATTTTAATAAAACATTTGGATACTTAGAATCTTGATTTGGGGTTGAGAAATTAATGTAAATGCTTAGAAAATATCGGGTTTGAACAAGTCCCTATTTTTTAGCAGTTAGTTCTATTTTCCTTGAAGAAGTTAGAAAAAACAATCCAAATGAGGAATTAAACCCATATAGTTGAGAACTGACTCATTTAATTCTATTATGTGATGTGCATGTAATGAAAAAATTGTTAGTGAATGTGAAGAATCAAGACTGATATTTTTGTATTTTGTGTCAATTTCTCAAATGAATAGAAGCATGCAAAAGAAGTTTGATAGGGATTCTTGTGTTAGACCTTTTTTGGTATGTTTTCCTTTGTTTTTTTAGTTTTATCTTATATTTCCATTGTTTAAAAATATGTCTTCATGCTTTAACTTAAGAGTAAATATTGTATAATTCACTATTGTGCTCAGTTTTATATAAGTTGAACATTTTATGTGTATTTTCCTCTTAATATCAATTTGAATTAATATTTGAATTGATGCTCTGATTTTCATCCTCATGATTCTACTATCACCATACATACAACAAAATAAAGTTATATTATCAACAAAACTTCCTATCTCACCCCTTCCCAAATTACCTTCACTATCCCTATTCAGTTGAAATCATCAATTGAAAATAGTTCTATGTTGAGTGGTCTCTCTTCTCTTACCTGCCTTCAAAATAGTAAATAGAATATGTTCTTATGATCCTCATATCTAGCATATGGTAAAAAATAATTCAATTATCAGGTTGACTGAGAAAAAATCTGGTGACAAAACCCTCTCCACAGATAGAAGGGTTGGATCCTAGCCTAAAATGGGTATGAGGTAACTTCTAAATTTATCTCCTCGGCCTAGAGAAATCATGGAGTGATTAAAAATCCACTAAAATTTTAGTTATCTTCCGATGGGGAAGCTTCGAATTATTCCTTTGGCCAATCAACTTGCTCTTATGTAGTCTTATCAGAAATAATTTTCTTAAGAATTGTAGTCATACAATATATCCACTATGGGCATGTACTCTTAGAATGTGGTTCCTGATGGAATGTAAAAAAATATTCCATACCCACTATGTTGAAATTTGGAGCTAGATTGGAGCTTTGTGAAGATTGAGCTAGTCGATTAGTGTCTCCATTAAAAAATGGATTGAAATAATTGGTAATGGAAGATCCCTCACTACTCTTCCTCTTTAAATTAGATACTTTGTTTCTCAATTTCTTCAAATATTTGGTCAAACTTTCTATGTCAAGAGAATATTTATCCATGGGCTTAACATAGGAATTTTCCGACTTCTTACAAGCGTCCTTTGAGTCTTATTGATTAAAAATAACTCCAATTCCTTTCATATCCTTTTCAACGACAAAGCCTCGTCAAATTTTTTCGCCAACACACCTTTCTTAGATAATTTAAAAAAAATGGAAATATTGGTAGGAAAGGATGAATTATAATAGTACTTTGCAATGGATTCACGTGGTTTCACATTTGTGGGGAACTTATTCAAAATATAAGTGAATATATAATTAAATTATTTAAATTTTTCTTTGTTTCCCATCTTAAGATTGTTGAGTTCTTTCAATAACGTGGCAGAGTATTATCACCAAAAAAATTATCTAAGAAAATCTTATTGAGTTATCTCTAGTGGTGGATTAAATTTTCTATAAGGTTGTGATACCATGTTGATGCCCTATTATTGAATGTGTATAGGAACAATATACAAGAAATATCGTTATAACTAGCTTCCAACATTTTTAACTAAAAATAAAGGTTGTCGATGTGGTATTCAACCTTAGTTGTCATATCAGGTTCATACTTTGTTAAGAACTTATCTAGGTGTTTGGGTAGATGATGGAGTGCTCCTGGAAGAGAAAGGGGCCCTTTTTCCATCGAATCTGACTATTGATCAGCTACCATGTTTACATTATTTCCCTCCGAATCACTATTTTATTATGAATATTCCTCCTCCTCATTGTTAAAGTTCCCATTATCATTCAACTCTTCATTCTCCAAAATATATATGCTCTCCCCATCTCCCTCCATATTTTCAATATCGGGTGGTGTCTAGTTCTATTGTTCTAATTCTCTTTTAATTGAATCAACTAATTCATCCAAGGAAACACTCACCAAATCTTGAATAGTAGCGACTAGTACACCAACACAAGTTGTATATTTAGTTGACCACTTGTGAAGGAGAACTGATGCGAAAAGAAGTAATCCCAGTGCCTTTGTGAACTCATTGGTGATAGGAAGTAAATATCTAAGTTGGTCGTATGTAAATCTGTATGCACATTACTGAATTTGTGGAGGTGTTTGTCCTACCAAAGGTATGTGTGATGGACATGAACCTCGATAATTACTGTCTTGCTATGGTGATTTAGGATGTGAATGTGATGGATGATTTTCAATTTTCTAGTTTTCCTCCTTATACCACCAAAAATCTGTTGATAGTGCTATAAATTTCTCCAACACTAGGGATCTACCTGGTATAAAGTCCCAATTATAGTATACACCATTTGGGGGGAGGCCCATTTAGAATTATGACCCCACTACCATTTTTTGCTATGATGATTCAGGATGTGAGTGTGATGGATGATTTGGCATGCACTGGTTTTCATCCTTCTAGAGAAAAAATGTGTTGATAGTGCTAGAAATTTCTCTAGAACTAGGGATATCCCTGGTATAAATTCCCAATTAGTCTCTACACCATTTGGAGTTGGAGGCACATTCATAATTATCACCCAACTACAATTTTTTTGAGTTTATGATTTTCCTTTGCAAAAATCAGCAAGATACGAGAGAAACCGTAATCACTTCTGAGACATGCAAGTACATTAGATTTATCAAATGTGAAAATATAATGTACATGAAAATACTTAAATGAAAAAGGCAAATAACATGATCCTCTATAACAACAATATTAGTATCATTATGAAAAATGTAGAGAAAGTATCATTACTTAATTGGAAATAGTTTTCAATAAAGCACGATCATGAAATCATAAGGACATACATTTTCATTAACATTTGTACTAAATATATCATAATAGTTCATTCCTTTAATACATATAAACACAAACACATTTCATAACCATTACAATATAATTCTTACAATACACTTGATATATGCGAGAAAAGGATGTCTGACTCTATGAACTGATGATAATTATGTAGAAGAAATATAATTTATCATTAAATACACATTTTCATTTTTTCTAATAGTGGAAGATGGAAGCCACAATTTTCTTCTTAAAAGAACATTCTCCCCCTCATATGCTAACTAGATAAGCCAAGGCTAACATGTTCATTTGCTTGAGCTATGGGGGTCTATATATAACAAAAGATGTTACCTTTCACCTCGCATTTGAATATTCAACTCCCATATCTTCAGTTTCCACATAACCTTTGGACTCCCTGGGGAATTTTCAACTTATACATGAATTTTCATTTTCTCTCTATTTTCTAGTTACAAAATTCAACCTTTTTTACAAATTTGTGGCTAAAATCCACATAAAAATATTTATGCTACAATTTGAGAAAATTATAATTCAATTACCACTATGTCATGGAGTTCCTTTGAGATGTGCTGGTACCAATATTTGTACTCTACTACTATGATTTTTACATTTAGTAGTATCTCTAGCTGATACCTCGTCCTACCCTCCAAATAATCTATCAATATTTTTTTAGAGGCCACTTTTATATTATTCCACCACATAGTTGGCTTCATGTGCAACTTAATTGATTTGGAGACATATTGCAGAACATACTCCTTGGTTACTTCCAAGTCATTTTGGGTAGCCACATGCATTTTGATGTAAAAGAACTCGTTGGGCTCCTATCTGATGACATATATATGTTTCATTTCTCTAGGCATACCTACTGAGGGTATGTTATGCACTCGACCTAAAGCTTCCAATCTAGAATGAAATTTCATGTAGACAGATGTGGTGTTTTTTATGTGGCTATTAAGAAAACCATAATCATGCATACGTATCTTTGCCTCTACTCTATCCATTTAAACTTTGACTCTTCCTTTCCTAGAAAATGTTTTTGATCCATTTAGGTATTTGGTGCTACATTCCCAGATCGTATCTACAACCATGTGAGCTAATATTGAAACCATCAATTTTTCCTATAATTCCTTTTGGAACTCATACAAAAGATCCATTTCCTTATGCAATATCATCATTTCTTCCTAAACCTTTTTTTCAAGTCTTCCAACTACTTATGATCTTCAACTGAATTTGATTTTAGACCACCTCTGTTGGAAGCCATGGAAGACACTATATAAATTTCAGTGGGGACCTAATAAATCTACTCCTTTGCATCAGCCAAATCTTTCTTTTATTGTTCATTCTTTTGAGTAAGATAATAAATGTTCTTTTGAGTGGGTATTTCAAAGGCTACAACTACTGAAGAAATTTATTTTGGATTATTCTTTGTGTTTGAAAAAATGACCCTTTTCATATTGATATAAATTGGATGATAAGGATCATTTGAAAATTATTTCCGCCTTTCTTAAATTATTTTTTCTTTCACTTGATCAAATGTGAAATTAGAGATGTCCAAAACTTTTTCCTCTCTTGGAGGCAGAATTCCCATTTCACTAAGAGGAATATGGTGTTTCTAAATCTAGGGGAAGCATAATTAGAGGAACTCTCTTACTTTCATAACTGTCTGTGATGTTATTTTATCTTAATTTGAGGTACTTGTTATTAACTTATGCTTTCAATTGATTATTATTGTGTTCTCTATCATCAAACTACTATTGAACAATGAAGACCAAAGAGACAAGTGGAAAAAAAATATAATTTTTTATCCAATGCCAAAATCTCTCCTCTATAGAGGAAAATCAACAATAATTATTCTCTTCTTATAGAGTCTTCAAATGACGAATTCCAAGACCTAAGACCCTTGATAAATAACCCTCCAAGGCCAAATAAAAATTCATTCTTTATGATATTTCTTTACATAGAATAAAACAACAAATTTTGTCCTTCTAGAAACAAATTCAATGCCAAAAACTTCTCCAGCAACTTCGACTCAAACAACTTTTCCAACAACTTCAACCAAAACAATTTTCTAAAAATAATGAACCCCTACACTTTTCCGAAAACTTTGACTTCTAGTAACTTTACAACAATTTCATCCCCAAACAAATTTCCAGCAACTTTGACTTCCAACAACTTTCCAACAAATTTTCCCCCAAAAAATCCCCAACAACTTCGATTTCCAACAATTTTGTCCTCAAACAACTTTCCAACAACTTTTACCTAGAAACTTTGAAATTTCGTTGCAATTAAGAGAGAGAGATAGAGACCCAAAAACTTTGACTCTAGCTTCCTTATTGACCTTCAATTTCCTTAGGACTTATTCCTTTAATTAATATCAAAATATTTTTCTTGATTATTCATATGTTCTGAATGTGTACTTCAAATGAGGTTAAATGCCTCATATATAGGCTTTCTAGGGGTACAAATTGTCTCCATGAGGCTGAATTGATATTTCATGTAGGGAAACTTGTTGTAGCTTGTTGACAAGGTCTTAGAGGGCATTTTATGACTCAAATAAATTTCTTTTATGTAATAAAAGATGACCAAAGTGGTTTTACATGTATGTTAATGGCACTCTTTACTTTATAATTCTATGACAATCCTAGAAGCACTCAATGGGTGCTTGAATTACAAATAAATTTACCTTGAGCATAAAATCCGTGCATCAAGAATGAAAATAATAATTCCTTTTTCTCTTTTCCTTAAATACATTAAATCATTATTACAATATACATTATGAAGATCGAACCTAGTTGCACATTTCAACACTCCCTCTTAAACAAGGAGTTATTCATAATCCATACATGGTACTTGGACATCCTCATACTAAAGAATTATCATATGAAGATTTAGATTGGTATTCCCTCTTATAAGCTATTATTTCAGCTTATCTCATTACATATCATTATATCAACCAAGATTGTCACATAAAAATTCCTTGACTAGCGACTCTATCTCTCCATAAGGGTAGAGCACAATGTTGGTGAGACAATGAATAATAGACATCATCACTATTTCCTATTAAGGCACATACCCCACTTGGATGTTCACAAGGTATTTCCTTCTAAGATAATTTTTGTCTTGGAATAACACATCCTCAAGGAATTTCCTCTTAGACCACTCTTACTTATTAGATTCCATACCACATCCTCAAAGAGTATTTAAAGCTAAATTCTTACCCAATCCTCCATTATTTATTCATAGCATGACGACAACATTGATGTGTATATCTCCCCCTCTCCACTAGGGTGGATCAACTCATTCGATTAAAAGGGGACTATCCCAAGATCCCTTTCAACTAGAGACTTGTTTTCGACAACAACTCTCTACTCTTTGGTGGAGATCATGGTACTATCAGCTGCTTCTAGGGCTCCTCTTTCTTCATTATTTCATGAAATTAATCTTATTCATTATAGATATTTCTTCATCATAACTTCTTCGTAGGACATCGAACATCTTATACATCACTTTATTTTAAATAAGACATAGCATTGAAACAATAGTGGTGTCATCCTTCTCCTCATTATAAAGTGAGATTCTAGTCCATATTTGTCTATCCTTCATAAAAATACCTCTTCCAATTCATGTTTATTTCAGGATCTTCCATCCATTAACATGATTACTAGTTGTAGGTGACCTATAAAAAAGAAAATTGATAGCCCTGTTTCAACCCAACTAGATGTTTTCAAAAAAAAAATGAACATCAAATAAAAATTACGTTTTTATGATGACTTTTTGTCATGACATCAACTTCTTGCAATATCAACATGTTGCACATGTATGACTCCATCTCCAAGAAATTCAATGTCAAGGGTCTCCTTATTTTTTATAATTTATAAGGGTCTTTATACGTTCTCCACGGAGATGTCATACATAATTATCCTAGCACTAGTATAAAATGGCTAATTAGTTACTAAAAAATGACTAAAATGTGTATATAAATGACTATTTTTCGGTCAGTGACCAATAGTAGCTAATTTACATTATCTTATAATGCGACAAGAATTTAGTCGTTTTTAGCTTAGTCATTAATTAGTTGTATCAACTTTATGTCTAGTGGTATATTTAATCATAAATTTGGTAATTAATTTAATCATTGACTTAGTCATTAATTTTCACAATTAATGACCAAATATATAAAAAAATATATTCCTAAATGATCACCCTAGAAAAATATTTAATGACCAAAGAAATATGATGAAAATGTTGGTCATGTTATAAGATGGCGTAATTTAGCTACTAATAGTCATACATATCAAAATTTTAGTCATCGTTTGAAACTAATTAATGACCGAAGAAATATGAATAAATTTTGGTCGTGTTATAAGATATTGTAAATTAGCTACTAATATTCATATATATATTCAAACTTCAATCATCATTTGAAACCAATTAATGACCAAAAAAATATGACTAAATTTTGTTCGTGTTATAAGATATTGTAAATTATCTACTAATAGTCATATATATGCAAAATTTAGTCATCATTTGTAATAAAAAAAATTATTATTTGTAGTACTCATTTATCTTTTTTCAGTAGTTTGTTGTTTATTATATTAATGAATACTTTAGTATTTTATATTCATTTCATTTACTTTTATTAAAAATTATTATAAGCAACTAATTTAATCGTATATTCATTTTATTTGTGTTCATTAATAAACATAAAATACTAATTTAATAGTTTTATATTGATTCTATTTGTTCATTATAAATCAATATAAATTAATTAGTATGATTTTGCAACTAAATTTAAAAAAAAAAACTCACATACAATGTACATATGCATCTAATATGAAAACACAAAGCTACATATGTTAATTACAATACTAAATAATATCAAGTGCGACTATAAATAATTTCAACCACATAAATTATATTATATCAAATATCAAGTATTAAAATATGAGTTTCCAACTTAATATTGGTTGGAGTACAATTTACACATGAAATATTGTTTCATCACTTCAAACTATTATCATTGTGTTGCCAAGGCATTACAGGTGAATTCACCAACTCTAAAGACTTGACCATCGATCTCTATGTGTGTCTCTTATGCGGGATATTGACTCTACAGGTACCATTAGACCAATTTTATTCTCTCTCTATTTAATTTTCATTTTTTCTCTTCAGTGTTATTGTTCCCCTCTTTCTTCAATTCCTGCTTCTTACCATCAATACTGAACTATTTTTCTTCACCTGGGCAATAATGGCTTGTATGTGGCCAAATGACCTATATAAATAAAGAAAATAAAATGCCACCATAGAAAATAACACCTTAGTAAAATTAGTATTCAATGTTCAAGGAAATATTAGGCACAATCATACTAACTAAGTTACATGCTAAAAATATCAAGTTGTAGATTACTTATACAATGTGGGAGTGCAAACAAAAATCCTATAAAATGGCAAAGATAAGTCTAGATAAAATGAAATGAAGTAAAAATTATACAATAATAGGGTAGCCTCGTATACATGTATATAACTGGATAATGTAGAACACTAAGTGAATAAGTCCAGGGCTAGAGGTCGATGATGTCAAGAATTACCAAGCATAATGAGCATTTATTTAGATAAGAACTACTATTTGGGTCGATTATCACATATTAATATGCCAACTAGTCCATATCAAATTATTAATGTTTTTCCTATATTTATGGATGACTAGAATATAAGTGGATAAATTGCAAAGTCAATCCCCTACCCATTGTGTTCCACACCTGTGGTACAATATATTAGCTATGATTTGGAGCAAATTGAGTACATCGAAATATGTAGCAATCACCACTACTAATACCCCAAAAATGTTTATTTTGGAATGTATCTTTCATATTTTAGTTGTGATATGATTCTTGAATGGAAAATCCACACTGAATTCCAACACTAAACTTCGAATTTAAGGGAACTCCTGTGGCCATCCTCAATCACTCAAAATCAAAACATCAATGATCATTATAAGGAAAATATTAAATAAGAGTAGTTTTGATATGTTTTGTAGATTTACATGTAAAGCACCAATTATTTTCCCATATTTACCATACTTGTTATTTCCAATATATGGCACATTGATTGATATTTTACAACAAATACTTGATTCAATACAAAAAAAAATTTAACATGTTACAACAATACCACCAAATTTTGATCCTCAATTACACTACAAGAAAAAAATCCATTGGTGAGGGTCAAAAAATGTCACCATAGGCTCATTGGTGATGGTTAAAAGAGCCTCTGTCACCAGAAATTGAACGCCACAAAAGGTGGTGTCACCAAAAGTATAGGTGCTATGGTGACGTTGAAGGACTGTCACCAATAATTGTTTATAATGATAGATATTGACCATCACCATTTCATATGAGAAATGGTGATGGAACTTAACCTTCGTCGCCAAAAAATTGAATGTCACCAAATGTGGCTTCACCAAAAGTATAAGTGTTGTGGTGACATTCAGGGTTTGTCACGAATAATGATTATAATGAAGGACAATGACTGTCACCATTCCATATGAACAACATCGATTTATGTTGATGGACCTTTCATGGTCATCACTATTGATGCATATTTATGGTGGCATTCATTTACCATCACCATATCTATTATAGGTCAATTTGGGCATCATTTCAGGACCAATGACTAAGGGTTTATCATCCCCTATCATTTCAAGTTGCTACATGCCCTAAGACAAGAACAAGACAAATCAAGCATGAATTTCATCAAGCAAAGGTTTCCAAGGTCTGAATTTTATTATATAGCATATGAGAGCTCATCAACACTACCTCTAAAGGGACTAAGTGCATTTCATATGTAGGTAGCCCCATGCAAGGCTGCTCTACAAAGAACTTCCCGACATTCATAGGTCTGTTGGTCACATTGGGAGAGAAATTCTCATTGTTACGGAATCTTCACTTGGCCAGTGCCTTCTAGAAGAGTTGAGATATGTCAGGCTTCAAATCTAAGTGTCCATTTGACGTCTACAATATTGCGAACATGTCTTGCCTATTATTAGAAATTCATTGATTGTAAAACAACCTTAAGCTCCTCTATAAACTGAGCACAGATATGAATGTTTGATAGGGAAGAATTTGAGTAGAGAAATGCTGGTGGATTTTCAATTGAGAGTTAGATTTGTGTAACAGCTGTTAGAGATATTTATACTATGATGAGTCTAGGAATGTTCCTGGAATGGTCACTTCAAATCAGTCACTAGGTTGTAACCTCTCCTTCTATCATCAATAAAGAATACAACTTAATTCTCCCTATATGCATCTGTATTGGATTTTATTTTCCATATTGTAAGATCTTAGTTGATGTATATGGTTTATGATTTAATGATTTAGAAAACTAACTTAAATATACATCTGTATTATTGCTATCTTTTGTTGTTTAGCGTTCATTCTTGCACGAAGCATTTTTCACAAACCGCTGTAATTTGAAGTTGCAACGAAAGCGACAAAAGGAACTATTTAGAAGCGCTTGGATTACAAGTAAGCTTCTAATATATTTAGTGTGTATGTTCTTAGTTAGGAGAAGAAGTCGTATCATCTTTAATCTATTTTTCTATATTATCACCTATCTAGGGAAACGTGTTTTATTCGTAATTGAAAATTCTATCCAAAAAATTGGCGACTCCACTAGGGATCGAACCCAGAATCTCTAGTTTCGAAGACAATAAATTTTGGGTATGATCCCCAGTGGAGTCACCAATTTGTTGGACATAATTGTGAATTACGGATAAAACACGCTTCCCTAGACAAGTGATAATGTATAACAACAGATTAAAGACTATACAACTTTTTCTCCTAACTAAGAATAGACACACAGACTAGATTAAAAGCTTACCTGTAATCTAAGTGCTTCTAAATGGTTCCTTCTTTCGCTTCCATTGCAACTTCAATTTCTAGCGGTTTGTGAAAAATTGTTCCTGCAAGAATGAACACTAAACGACAGAACATAGAAACAATACAGATGTCTATTTAAGTTAGTTTGCTAAATCAGTAAAGCATAAACCATATACATCAACTAAGATCTTACAATATGGAAAATCAAAGCCAATACAGATGCATATAGGGAGAAGTAAGTTGTATTCTTTATTGATGATAGAAGGAGAGGTTACAATCTAGTGACTGATTTGAAGTGACCATTCCAGCAACATTCCTAGCCTCATCACAGTATAAATCTCTCTAGCAGCTATTATATGCATCTGTATTGGATTTTATTTTCCATATTGTAAGATATTAGTTGATGTATATGGTTTATGCTTTACTGATTTAGCAAACTAACTTAAATAGACATCTGTATTATTGCTATCTTCTGATGTTTAGTGTTCATTCTTGTAGGAAGAATTTTGCACAAACTGCTGGAATTTGAAGCTACAACAGAAGTGACAAAAGGAACCATTTAGAAGCGCTTAGATTACAAGTAAGCTTCTAATCTATTTTGTGTGTCTGTTCATACTTAGGAGAAGAAGTCGTAGAGTCTTTAATTTGTTGTTATAGATTATCACCTGTCTAGGGAAGCGTGTTTTATCTGTAAATCACAATTATGTCCAACAAATTGGTGACTCTGCTGGGGAGAATTTCTCTTAGTTCTAGGTGTTTTAGCCTCTAATTTTCTCTGTTTATCCACCCAGTAGTTGTTATTCACAAAGATCAAACTTTTTGAAATATTAATTTGCAAAAGAAGTGTGTTAAACAATGGTGTTTTTCCTTATACATTGCACCAAATGCACTCTTGGACAGGACACAGTGCTTTGCAGAGCATTGTCTCCCTTTCAGGTCTGCGCTGTACAACACTGTCTCCCCTTAGAGACTGTGTTGCCTCCTAAAACCATCAAGATTCCCTTGAATTTGTCTTTGCAAATTGATTCAGTTTGTTTTCTAATGTGTTTTGAAAAGTTTGAACCTCATATTGACCATTGAATCTATATATTTCTTCCTCCTATGAAAGTAAATTTGTTCAATGTTTGTTTAAAAAAATTTTATTTATCATTGACAGATTTATTTGAAAGTATTTTTATTGTCACATTAAGCTCATATTCTTTCGAAATAGGAAATTGTCGTAAATTCTTCATTTCCTGATAGGAGAAATTGTTGTTAAATTCCTCATTTTTCCTTCAAAAGAGAAATTGTTTTTTGTGTTCATCATTTCTTGAAAGTAAAAATAATTTGATTTGTTGGTTTAATACACTTATTTTTTTCTGCATTTATAACATTAAAGGAACTGAAAAAGAAAAACTTGCATTTGGATGTAGGATTTTGTGTGTTTTTCAAAAGGGACAATTAAGAAATCTGCATTTAGTTTGTGCTCATTGATTTGTTTTCTCACAAATTGTTTTCTCTTTCCCTTTAGTAGCTAGGTTTTCATTGAGGAAACTAAGAGTGAAAGATTGTTTATCATTCTTAGTTTGAATTTTAGGATTTTCCTACACATCATCGTGGTGAACCTTTGGAAGGAAAATTTTTAAGCAAGATCAACATAAAATTAATCTCAATTTACCTAATTAATGTTGTGTAACCAGCTCCAAAAAGAGAAGAAAAGAGATATCAATGCCTTAGAAATGAGCCACTTCGAGGGGGCAACCTCCAATACATTACATAAATGAACAATTCTTGGATAATACAATTTACAAAACCTCCTTTCTATACATAGGAGTCCATGGGGCCATAATGTAATCCTAGTGGGCCACAATGTAATCCTAGCTGACCTAACAATAATAATTTAAGGGCACAATAATAACAAAATGGGGGTTACAAGGGTACAATAATAACAATAAGGGGGTTACACTAACAACAATAAGGGACTATAATAGTAATATAGGGACCTAACATGCCCCTCTCCTTCACAAAAGTGTTGTCCTCAACGCTTGAGTAGCTCTGGGTGCTTCTGTATAAAATTCTCATCCTCCCATGTAGAATCTTCAGTGGGTAAGTTCTTCCACTTGATGAGATACTCTCAAATTGATCGATTCCGTAGTTTTCGAGTTCTTGTTTCCATGACCGCTTCTCGTTCCAATATGATTTTTCCTTCCTCATCAAGTTCTGTCAATATTGTTTGAACTGGAATATTTTCACCTATAACCTTCTTTAAGCATGAAACATGGAAAACTGAATGCACTCGCGAAGAAGCAAGAAGCTCCAATTTGTATGCCATAGTACCAATCTTTTGCAACACCTTGTAAGGACCATAGTACTTTGGCGATAATTTATTATCCTTCTTAGCTTGCTTGAGGGACATTTGTTTATATGGTTGTAGCCGTAAAAATACCCAATCTCCTACATCAAAACTTTTCTCGCTGCGATGTTGATCTGCCTGTTGTTTCATTCGATTTTGTGCCAAATTCAGGTTATCCTTTAAGAGTTGGAGAACTTCTTGCTGATGCTCGATGTGATCTTCCACTTCTTGAACCTTCAAATTTTCCCTTAAATATGATGTGATCGATGGTGGATGATATCCATAAAGTGCCATAAATGGGGTCATTTTTGCTGCAGTATGGAAGGAAGTGTTATACCACCATTCAGCGAGAGGTAACCACTTGACCCATTGTGTTTGTTTATCAGATACAAAACAACGAAGATATCCTTCCAAACATTTATTTACTATCTCAGTTTGACCATCAGATTGAGGATGATAAGATGAGCTATGAGCTAATTGAGTACCCAAACAAGAAAATAACTCCGTCCAAAAGTTTCCAGTAAAAATGGGATCTCTGTCGCTCACAATAACCCATGGGCTTCCATGTAGCTTTTGAATTCTGTCCATAAATGTAGTAGCAACTGTACTTGCTTTAAATGGATGAGGTAATGCACAAAAGTGTGCATACTTGGTAAGTCTATCAACTACCACCATGATGACACTCTTTCCTTCGGACTTAGGTAAACCTGTGATAAAATCCATTGAAATCTCCTCCCAACATTGACTTGCAATGGATAAAGGTTGTAGAATACCCGGGGTCTTAATTGTCTCAACTTTATTCTGTTGGCAAACCAAACATTCCGCCACGAACTTTTGAATATCAGATTTAAGACCATCCCAAAAAATTATTTCTTCACCCTGTGGTAAGTTTTTAAAAATCCTGAGTGTCCTCCTAAAGGAGAAGTGTGCAATTCCAAAAGAATATTTTGTTTTAGTTGGGAATTCTTACAAAGATATAAGCAATCTTTGTACCATAAGGAATCATTTTTCCAACTAAATGTATCGGATGTACTAGGATCTTGCTGCAACTTTTGAATGAGTGTCCATACATCTTTGTCCTTCTTCCATTTATCTCTTGCTTCGGTTATCCAATCTGGTTGGATAATAGAAATGGCACAAAGCAATGCTTCCACCTCTTTATTATTTCTTGAGAGTGCATCTGCAACAACATTAAGCTTTCATTTTTTGTAGATTATTTCAAAGTCATAACCCAACATCTTTGTGACCCATTTTTGCTGCTCTTCTGAAGATAGTCTTTGTTCCAAAAGTGTTTAAGACTATCATGATCAGTTTTTACCTTGAAGTGTCTTCCCATTAGGTAAGTTCTCCATTTCTTTAGTGCATGCAGTATTGCTAACATTTTCTTCTCATAAATAGGTTTATGTAAATACTTTCCTTTGATTGGACAACTTTCAAAAGCAGTGGGTCTTCCTTCTTGCATTAAAACAACACCAATTCCACTTCCTGAGGCATCACATTCCACAATAAAGGTTTTTGTGAAGTCTGGTGTAGCTAAGACCGGTGCTAGGCACATTGCCTCTTTAAGATGTTCAAAGGCCTTAGTTGCTTCAGGAGTCCATGAAAATGCATCTTTCTTCAATAATGTTGTTAGAGGTACTGCTATTCTCCCATAATTCTTAAAAAACTTGCGATAATACCCTGTTAACCCGAGAAATCCTCGCAACTGCTTTATGGTCGTGGGGACTTTCCATTCCTTAATGACTTTAATTTTGTTAGGGTCTACTTTAACACCCTCGTGAGATATAATATGACCCAGATATTCCACCTCTTGTACTCCAAAGAAACATTTGGATGTTTTTGCATATAATTGTTTCTCCTGCAATAGTTTGAGTACCCTTTCAACATGTTCAACATGATCCTTCCAAGACCTGCTGTAGATTAGTATATCA
The DNA here is from genome assembly GCA_034641835.2 of Pinus albicaulis. Classification (NCBI taxonomy): domain Eukaryota; kingdom Viridiplantae; phylum Streptophyta; class Pinopsida; order Pinales; family Pinaceae; genus Pinus; species Pinus albicaulis. The sequence goes on along the minus strand of JAXQQM020083615.1, from coordinate 119,471 downwards.
TCAAAAAATACTAGCACAAATTTTCTAAGGAAGGGTTTGAAAATGGAATTCATCAACCCTTGAAATGTAGAAGGTGCATTGGTAAGGCCAAAAGGCATGACCAAAAAATTCATAATGACCCTCATGAGTTCGAAATGTTGTTTTTGGAATATCTTCAGTCTTCATTCTAATTTGATGATATCCTGAACGAAGATCCAACTTGTAAAATAAATTGCTCCATGTAATTCATCCAATAATTCATCAATCACAGGAATGGGAAATTTGTCTTTAATGGTGAGCTTATTGAGCTCCCTATAATCCGAACACATTCGCCATGATCCATCCTTCTTGTGTACCAATACTACCGGAGCAGAGAAAGAACTTTGACTAGGTTGAATTATACCCGCCTCTAACATTTCTGCAATCATGCGTTCAATTTCGCTCTTTTGGAAGTAAGGATATCTATAAGGCCGGATGTTTGGAGGAACACTTCCTGGAATCAAATGAATAGCATGATCATGATCACGAATAGGTGGGAGTCCTTTTGGGAGTTTCAAACACCTTGGAATGATTGTCCAAGACTTGTTGGAGATCTGCAGAAATAGATGATTTTGATGTTGGAACTTCTAGTGAGCATAATTGTGCAATTACGCCTCGCTGTTCTTTCTTTAGAAGCTTTGTCATGACATTAGAGCTTATTATCCTTCCTGGCTTCCCTGCAATACCCCGTAATTCGACTTCCTTTCCTTCTCAAAAAAATTTCAAGAAAAGTTCTTGAAAATTAAAAGCTATCGTCCCCAAAGATTGTAACCATTGTACTCCTAGTACAACATCAGCACCTCCCATAGGAATGGAAAGCATTGGACTAGTCAATACATATTCCCCCATGGTTAGCTTGATATTATGGCATTTTCCAGAGCAATTTATAGTTCCTCCATTTGCAAACATCACTTGACATTCTGGTGCTGGGTATAGGAAACAATTCAATTCCTTGGCTACCTTACAATGAATAAAATTATGGGTGCTACCTGAGTCAATCAACACTATTACCTTTTTCTTCTTGATATGTCCTTCTATCTTGAGAGTTTGAGGAGTGGTAATTCCTGCCAGTGCATTACACGATATGGTCGGATTCATTTCTTCCTCTTCTAGGGCTGGTTCCTGGTGTATATCCTCTTCTTATTCATTTTCTTCTTCATCTTCACAATCTATGTAAAATAATTTCTTCTCAGCACACTTATGACCTTTAGTGTATTTGCTATCACAACTGTAGCAAAGCCCTTTTGCTCTTTTTTCTTCCACTTGTTGTGGTGTCAACCTTGTAGGTTGTGGAAATCTAGATGTAGCAACACTTCCTTCTTTATAGAATTGAGTGGTAGGCTTCCTTGTCGCCATTATTTTACATTCAACTTTTCTTGCCAACCTGAATGCCTTCTCCAATGAATTTGGTTCCAAAACGTGAACTTCATGTTGGATATTATCCTTTAAAGTGCCTATGAAGAGATCGATCCTGTGTTCCTCTGGAATATCAGTTACCCTTATATTCAATTTTTGGAATTCCTCAATGTGTTGCCCCACTAAAACCTTTTGTTTGAGATTTATCAATTGGCTAAAGAAGGTGTTTCTCTTTGTATCCTCATAATTTTCTATCATTTCTTCCGTAAAAATTGACCAAGTGACAATTTTTTTACGGGAGCAAAGCCATCGATACCATACAAATGTATTTTGTTCTAAATGTAAAGTTGCAATGCGTACCTTTTGTGTTTTGCACATTATGGAGATCAAAATATTGCTCCATCTGTAGTATCCATGTTACAGGATCCTTTCCATCAAACTTCCTCATATCCATTTTTGGAATATGGTGGTTCTTCCCGCCAACATTAGAGTTTATCAAATCACGATTAACATTGATTTTGTTCTCATCATGAGGTTCTTATACTATATTTTGACCATTAGGAAACATTTCTTGTATCAACTTTGTCAAACCTTCGATGTCTGCTTTTAGATCATTCTTCATGTTTTCCATCTTAGCTTCCATGCCAGCTTCCATACCATCCATATTAGCTTCCACTCCATCCATATTAGCTTGCACGCCATCCATATTAGCTTCCATGCCTTTCTTCAAAAATTCCATTTCATCTTTTGTTGCTCTTTGCGAGAGTGAAATTTGTTGCATTTTCTCTTGTAATTTTGATAGATCATGTTGCAATTCTTCATCTTCATGAGTCATAGTAGAGCCTTCTAAAGGCTTAATGGGTGTTGAATTATTTTTACGGGTCATATTTTAGAACCCAATACTGATATCTATTCTACAATATGACCTTGGAATCAATTCAAATTGATTCTTATAACAATACTTATGCAATTTAGAAAGAAAAAAAAATACACACCTTTTTCTTGCTTTTGAGGAGCTCGATATTGAAATTGGATTATATTTGTGATTGCAACACTTAAATATTTTATTTTCGGCACCAAATTAGCCCTCTAAATTATATTTTGAATGCCACAGGTCTGACTTGATTTGGATTCTCCAAGACAAAGTTCTGTCCAATCTCCCACAATGACCTAATTATGGACTGGTTTAGTAGAGCGAACTTGTACGACTTTCCATGTGTCATTGTTTCATCCTTCATCTCTCAAAATTGATAGCCAAGAAAATCAATTCTGTGTGCTTGTGACCACTTTTTACGGCACTCCAATCCGATCCCCAGAGAGATATTTATTGAAATTTTCCCACGATCACCTCTTTGAGATGAAATTCAGGAGCTTGAAAAAGCACTACCTTCCATAGATCATATCTCCAAAAATTTTGCGAGCCAAGTTCTAAAATTCTTTGAATAATTTCTTCAGGATTTCAAATTCACACCATAGGAATTTTAGATTCTGAACCTTCGTAGAAAAAAAGTTATAGCGAAAATGCCACGATGACCTGTTTAGGAGCCTGAAAAAAGACCTAACTTCCACAGATCATATCTCTGAAAATATTGTGAACCAAGCTCTGAAATTTTTAGAAACTATTCCTCAGGATTTCGGCTTCGCACCCTAAAAATTTCAGATTCTGAAATGTCATAGAAAAAACGTTATAGCGAAAATTCCATGATGACATGTTTGGAGCATTGAAACCCTATAATCCAAAGCTCTGATATCAAATGTTGTGTAACTAGCTCCAAAAAGAGAAGAAAAGAGATATCAACACCTTAGAAATGAGCCACTTTGAGGGGGAAACCTCCAATACATTACATAAATGAAAAACTCTTGGATGATACAATTTACAAAACCTCCTTTCTATATATAAGAGTCCATGGGGCCATAATGTAATCCTAGTGGGCCACAATGTAATCCTAGCCAACCTAACAATAATAATTTAAGGGCACAATAATAACAAAATGGGGGTTACAAGGGTACAATAATAACAATAAGGGTGTTACACTAACAACAATAAGGGACTATACTAGTAATATAGGGACCTAACAGCTAAGCATTAGAACCATAACGATAACATTTAGAAGGTCTAGGTTAGAGACGTGTTCCAGCGTCGTAAAACATAGCAGCTGTCATTAACTTGTCTACGATACATTCTGAGTGTGATACCTCACTCCACATACGTAAGTATATCATAGCTCATCCATGTACTTTGGGTATATCAAAGTAAAGAAACATAAAGACGATAAGTATAAAGGGGTGCTCTCACTTTGTGGTTTCGAATCGTATAGTGCTAATACGTACTTGGGCCTCCACGTACCTTCAAGTATATTTGGGAGGAAAAATTTTAGGTGTTATCCATCCATAGTGAAATGATTCGGCCACCTTTTAAATTTTGAAACACTAAACAAACATTCGGGGAGATTTCCGCCCATACTTCTTGGTTCGCTAGAGTGTATTCGTAATTCACAATTTCTTGATAAACCCTTTTCCTAGAATTTCCCTTTTATTTTGTTTATTTTTTTTGGTTAAAATAAATCAATAATCTGGAAGAACAAAATCCTTTCCCCGTCGTTCGCATAGACTAGCGTTAAAACCACCTTTACCACTAGAAGTTACTTCGGTAGGCGACGCGATCCTGACCGTAGAATCAAGTACACCATACCTCTAGTGAAACATCATTTTCCAATAAACCAGAGATAGCTCAAATCGTTTCTACACATCCCTGTTCATCTACTATTGTCGAAATGAGTTCACAATACTCCGTGGTCACGATCCATCCAATCAAGGAGACCTGGCCTCCGGACCCGACGTTGGTTCAACCGTAAACCGGAAGTTGTTCCCACTTTGGTCATCCCACAAATTTTTGTGCAGTCATGGAACTCTTATATCACACAAATAACCGCCCAAAATATACTTTTGGGCCTAATGGTGAAATACTTCCACCTCGCTTAATTGCGATTGAATAAATCCCACAAGATGATACACCTTTAACTCCAACCCATTTTGGGAAGGACCTTGTATGAGTATTTTTATCAATCGACACCTTATCCGCTTTGTTGATCCTACCTTTTCAAATTCCCGTCAATTCAAATGGTATACATTTGGTCAAGTAACCATAACTTAACCTAACATCTTCTGCTAAATATCTATTCCAATTATGTCATCTCCCACCCTAGCTACCGTCGATGTTTACAACTTCACCGTAGTCATATTTTCATGCTAGCCCTATGGTCCCATCAGTTACAAATCATTATCCTGAATTTTCTCAGGCATCTTAAAATTCTATGGACTTTACCAATGTCATCATCCCCGGTATTTTAACTGCAATCCTATCATAAGTACTGAATGACTTGATTCATTATATACATCTTCAAGTAAACATCAATTTGTCCCCTTCTAGGTTCATTCCTTCAAGTACCATAATCAACTGGATCTCTAAAGATTTGGAGAGAAATATTTTCCCTGCCTTAATATCCTCTCATGTCGGGGAAACCTTCGTCACCCAATATGACAAGACTCCATCACATTTTGGTCAATCTATTGTTGAAACAGATGTTTTTCAATGGCACCTCCACTGGCTTATCCAACCACAAAATTTTGTACACTTTCGTATCAACCAGCTTTCAACCTGCTATACCCACCTCATTACCACTTGTTAATACACATTTACCCCTATTACATAATCAAATGTTTTACATCAACCTTATGAAGCGAGTCCTTCAACTCAATACCATCAAATTTTGTAGTCCACAGACCTAAATCCTTTGGTTAATTTACAACAACTTGTATCTAGAATCATTTATTCACAAGTCGGTCTACCATTTTATGGGATGTCACAATCAAAAACCTGGTTATACATATCAACCGAATCTAAGTTATTCAATTAAGGTTATAACATTAGTGATTGCACTGAAACCTTAGGTGCAAATGCCTCAAACTTCTTTTTCAACAAGTATCATATCCAGGTTTTGGTCAACAGAGTCCTCACATTTTCTATGCAAAACAACCCCTATCTAGGTTACTAGCAAGATCTTTATGTTGGTGCTCAAAGACCCGCTTCTCAAGAAATTCCATCTACCCTGGCTATGCTCAACCCGACCTTTACTGGGGACAGCTTGCCCTTTGTTGTAACTTTAGAGTTACTCGTATTTAAATTGGCTAACTAATGATCTAATTAATTATGATCTTGGTGGCCAAAGTGATACGCCACAAATTACCCTCGTATATTCCTAAGTTCAATGGAAACCGTGGAGAGGGGATCCATCGACCACGTCATGACTTATCATTTATGGTGTTCATCAAACTCGAATGATGATTATGTTCGATCACGTTCTTTCCAGCCTTATGCTCATAGGTTCGGCCTACAAATGGCATACTTGAATTACCTACAAATTTTCTCTCTTTTGATAATTCCATTACCCTAGCTACTCTCTTTTTGACTCATTTCAGCTACCCATCATATATGAAACTGAAACAAAAACTCTTGACTAATTTCACAGACTAATGCTACTCACATTTCTAATCATATTCATCGCTGGCATCGCGTCGACAAATGGTTATGAAATTTGTTCTAGATCGCCTCTCCTTGTCGAATGGACTATTGTCCCTATTACCATCTATAACTAAGAATGTGGCTAAGGGTGGAATCATCATAGAAGAGAAATTTTATCGCTCATGCCCACCATTTAGACTTGATTTATACTTAGTCTCAAGACACTTAAGAAAAATTCCTAAATGTAATCGAGATCTAATTTCAACGTTCCTCCTCAATTAAAGGATTCTCATGCCAAAGACTATTGATACACCGCAAGCACACACCACACTATTGCATCTAATCCTTCTCCTACTTCAAAATTAATGTCATGTCATTCACAAAGGCAAACATGACAAGCAACCCTAAGTAAGAAAAAGGGGAAATCGAAGAAAATAAAATTATAACCCGCAGAAAGATCATCTAATCAATTGTCTAGACCTCGTAAACCTCGTTATCCATGCATAATTTGTAATGAGGAACACTTTGTTATGGATTGTCCCCACGCCACCGAAGTCTCAAAATCACTGTTACTTCCCATGCGTCGCTGTGTTAATGTGTGTGACCATTTCCAAATATGGACACTAATTTGGTTGCTGCTTCTCGATCCAAATTTCTCCCTAGTTCCCAAGTGTTATTATTATCCATCAAAACCTTCAAGAGATATATTGGTGTCAACGCATAATAAATATTATGGTATCTGCTGCACTGATCAACCTACTACTCGACAACGAATCCTTCTATGGAATCGCATCACTTATTGTTATTCCCCTTTTAATTGACAATCAAGACACTAAATGGAGTAATTCACAAATCGACACATAATCCTTGAGCAAGACCGGCACAAATTATAATACAAATGGAATATTTGCTCAATTCCCTTCAGTTTATGTCTTCTCTGAGCTATTAAAAAAATTTCCTCCCAAAACAGTTCTCTATCAAGGCCTATTGGTGGAATTGATCCGACTGATTCTAATCTTGTCGTCTTTAATCATAGGGGCTATGTACGTAACTACTAGTGTAATTTCCATTCTCCATACAAGTAAATGTTCTCAATCACCTTGTTCATCGCACTATTATTACGAGGGAGCATCTACATGCATTATGTCTCTAAACCGTTAGAATTCACTTGGCTCACCGCACTTATCACAATCATCAATGACGTTGAAGGCATTTGATGGACATACATATAAACCTTGTGGTATTATTAATAACTCCGTATGTTGAACTAGGGGGAAAACAATGAATATTGATGTCAAGGTTGTTGACAAACACTCCCTTGACTATAATATTGTACTTGAAGGCCAAGGGTATATGCGATGACTGCTATTGTTTCTACATACTTTAGAATGATTGCCTCTCCACATAAAGGTACACCCACAAGCCATTAACTGGGCCTATCCTTATTTTCCTCTTCTTCACAAGTAATCGGAAGCATTCCATTCGCTTCACATACCCCAACTAGAACTTCATAACATTTGTGTAGGACTTTTAAAGGATTCCACTTCATGGGAACCTTTGCATTACCACCACCCACTACGTCGAGAGAAACTGCATGTATAGAGACATGTTACATGATCTCTTCCACTTATCCGTTTAAGGGAGAGTACAGTGTGATTCTAATATTTCTATGTTGGATGAATTTCTACCACCCAACCCTATTGATCTCTGCATAGCAATAAATCTATCTATCTCAAGGAAAATCGTAAAACCGTGTCGCCAAGTGTTTGGGTTGACTATTCCTTATATTTTGGGTACTCCATCTCGATCCGTTTTCCCCACTGCTCTTACATGAGAATATTTTGGAAGCCATGATGGCAAAGCAATCCATGGGAAGATTATCATCATTGTTCCCATCTTCCTTATTATGAAGAAAATAATCTAGCGGACTATATCACCCATCCATCAAAAAATTTCTTTTCGACCTCTTTCCCATTAATGCAATCGATTTCCGAGTGAAATCACAACATTGAAGAAACCATTTCATCGATATTTCAACCAAACCCGGCATTGTAGAGTATTCATGCTCTGCAGTATCTTTGGTTCTCCATGAGAGTCGTATCATATCGCTCTCTATTTCATGAATTTCATGATGTATTTTCTTTGCTCTTAAGAGGAAATTTGCATAGATACTCAGTATAGTTGAACACACTATTAATATGTATCCCGATGTCAAACCGGTGCATAAACAACTTTGTCGTGTTCATCCAAAGAAAGCCGATGCCATCAAAGGTAGCTGGAAAATTTGCGTGTTGGTTTCATCTATCCCGTTGTGTTAACCGAGTGGGCTCTGGGTCGTTCCTATTATGAAAAACAAGGAACCATTAGAGGTGTATCGATTACCGGGATGTTAATAATGATTTTAAAAAGACAACTATCCTAATTTCTTTATCAACCATATTGGCTGATGATTGTGCTAGATGTGAAATATTTTCGTTTATGGATGTATTTTCCTAGCTATAATCAAATCAATATCCACCTAGATGATCAACATAAGACAACATTCATCTGTCCTGGGCACATTCGCTTATAGGAAACTTCCATTTGGTTTAAATAACGCCAGGGAAACTTTTCAGAGATGGATTATGCTTTCAATGACATCAACCATGTTCAACCATATCTATATGATTTATCAAAGACATTCACTCTAAATTAATTAATCACTCCGATGCATTTGAGAGTCATTTTATTATGTCACTGACACTACAAAATACACCTTAATCCACAAGTACATGTGTGTTTTGTGTCGGTTCTGTCGTTTTATTTGATTCCTAGCCTCAAAAGAAGGAATTCGAATAGACCCATTGAAGGTTCGGAAGTCATTCTTGATTTTCTTGCGCGATCAAACTTACTTCATATACGTAAAACTTCAAGGAAAGGCTAAATTCGTAAGGAGGTTCATAGCCAACTACGCCGAAATGGCTAAAGGATTTACTCATCTCTTGAAAAAAGGGGTTCCCTTCCATTGGGACCAAGTTGCACAAGCTTCTTTTGATGCTGTCAAGGATACCCTTGTCCGGGCATTATTAATGTATCCCCCTAATTATCAGAATGATTATTTCCTATATATCACCGCGACTGATACGACCATTGCTATGGTATTGGTCCAAGTAGAAAATGGGATAGAACATCCGATCTATTATTTGAGTCGTAATCTCAATGATGCGGAAGTTAAGTATTCTTACATAGAAAAGCTTGCCTTAGCAGTTGTTCAAGTTGTCCAAAGATTTCACCACTGATATCCTTTTTTCTGAAAGACCATTGTTGTTTCGGATTGCAACCCCATGACTTATATCTTATCACGTCAATTGCTGGGGGGAAAATATTCAAAATGGATTGCCATTTTGCAGGAATTTGATTTGGAATTCATCAAATCCAAGTCAAAGAAGTCTTTAGTTTTGACTAAGCTTCTATGTGACCTTCCCTTTGATAGTATTACTACTATGTCGGAACCATCAATTCCTGATGAGTCTCTGTTTCTGATTGGATCATCTGATCCTTGGTATGGAGATTTCATCTTTTATCTCAAAACTCAAACTTTTTGGCCTGATACCTCTCGCTCTAAACAACGACATATTCAATACCAAGCCAAATATTGTATGATCGTCAGCGATACACTTTATCGTCATGGTGCCGATACAATTTTAAGAAGTTTCCTCACTCATGAGGAGGCCAAAAATGTTTTAAATGATTGTCATGTTGGGGCTTGTGGTGGACATTTATCTGGATACGCTACCGCGCAGAAGATACTTTGCACTGGTTACTTTTGGCCTACCATATTTCGCGACTACATCCTCGCGGTCAGAAGTTGTCATGCGTGCCAAATTTTTTATCGTAAAATCTGCAAACGGCCAGTGCCAATGCATCTTGTTGTCTCTGTGGGACCATTTTCGAAATGGGGTATCGACGTCATTACCTGTAACCCTCGTTCATCCAGGGGGAATGGTTATATTATTGTCGAAATAGACCACTTTAGCAAATGGGCTGAAGCGATGCCTACATTCAACAACACATGACAAACAACTGCATTGTTTTTCTTTAATCATGTTATTGCACGGTTTGGGGTCCCACAGGCTATAGTTACAGATCATTGGAAGCATTTTCGCAACCACATGATGACTGAATTGACTGCCAAGTTAGGATTGTCACATGATAATTCTACTCCTTATTATCCACAATCAAATAGACAAGTTGAGGCTATCAACAAGATTCTTAAACGTATGCTTCAACACATGATAGGAGTTTGTAAAAGAAACTAGCATTTGATCCAGTACTTGGCCTTGTGGGCATACCAAACCTCGGTGAGAAACACAACCAGATTTACCATTTTTCAATTGGTGTATGGTCTGAAAGCTATTTTGCCTATCCAATGTGAAATACCATCATTACAACTCGCAATTGACTTGTTACCTAACATCTCAGAAGAAGAATTGCGTCTTTTTAACCTCATCTTTCTTGATGAAATGCGTCGTGAAGCCCAATTGGCCAACGAAGCACATAAGAGACATATAAAGGCGCAATATGACAAAAATGTCCAGCCTCGCATTTTCTCAGAGGGTGACTTGGTCCTCCTTTATGATCAAGAAACTGATGTAATAAGTATAGGAAAATTTGAGCCATTATGGCATGGCCCCTATATTGTCAAAAGAGTTCTTGCTAAGGGTGCCTATGAGTTAGTACATTACGATGGAATTCTTTTGGCGCAGCCCATAAATGGGTTGTATTTGAAACGTTACTATGCTTAATCATGAGCGTAGTGATTTTTTGTATTATATTGTATATATATGTTGTTGATTTGAATTCACTATCTTAGTTTATTTTTAGAGTTTTCTTGAGGTTAGTAATCCACTTTAAATTTCATCGCAGATTTCTGAATCTTTGGAACCATTTGTTGGATATGCTGATGGTGCTAGTCGTAGTAAGCAGAATCTATCCTCTGCAGCGTGGGCCATTTTCGCTCCGAACGACGAGTTAGTGAGTTTTCAAGGGGTTTGTATTGGTAAATAGTCAAACAATATCACTCAGTATAGCGCATTGATCTAACTTCTCTCTAATGTCATTTCATTTGGTATTAACCGCATCATCATAAGGTTAGACTCACAACTTGTGGTATTGCAACTTACTAGTGTGTATACTGTTAGAAATCCAACATTACATCGTTTGTTCCTAAGAGTTCGACTTTTGGAAAGACACTTTGATTTTATTCAATATTAACACATTTCCGTAAATTTAAACACGTTGATTGATTCTTTGGCTAATCAAGTTTTAGACAGACATTTGCAACACATGTAAAGAAAACATTCACATAATTGAATAGGATTGCACAATAAACATAGGAAAACACTGAAATAAAAATAGATAGATAGTTATAGGTTCTTACAAAAATTTGTACCTTAGACACATTGGTCATCTGACCTTAAAATGTATGCAACATGTCCAAAAGTAAACTAGTGATGCTCATGGTAACATGCTACAGATCTAGCTATCCTACGCAATAACCGCATCCAACAATTAGGAACGCTTATAGTGTGGCGATGCAGTCGCATGGGTAAATATTCGATCCGGAAATCCGGAATCCCGAAGTTCAAACGCTCTATGTGTTGTCGAAGCTCAATCAGAGTCTTAGCCATGTCTAGATCCTGAAGGACTGCTCTCCTGAAAGCCCTCTCTGCTGGCTCATATGCTCCTTGCTCTGGTTCCTCCACCGGTTGAACTCGACCAACATCTGCATTACATCAAAAGATAAGTTTAGTCTTGGGAAAACATAAAAATACAAAAACATTGTATATACCTTAGAAAAATAAAAAACATGGTCAAAACATTCTTACTTATTGCACCCCATTGGGCGCCTTCTGGTAAATCTAAATTTGGATCTCCTCAGAAATCAATGCCTGCGTATGCATACTCATTGAAGACAACAACCTGTCGCCTGAACCAGGAGAAGAACGCAGTCTAGAACACAATGGTCGATTGGCCTGCATGCATACCCATTAGTTCCACCCATCTCTGCATCCTCAAATCTCTAGGGTTAGACACACCTAGTGTCACATGCTGTGGCTGCATCAGTGGAATCCGCTCTAAGGAAAATGAAATGAGGATCAAACCATAACTGAAGTTTTTCTTCCTCCCTCCATTTTCCTTGTTTAGTTTTTATTTTATCTGAGAAAGTACAGCTTCAGACCAATTGGATATTGTTGGCTCCATGCACTCTAATGCATACTGCATATATGATCTATTCGCTACATGTAGTGTAACAGTGCCGGCGAGTTTTGCGATCGTGAAAAGAATGGTTCTCAAAGGCAAATCTCTAACATCCCAGATGTTTATCTTCCCACATTTGCTTGGCTCTGCCCTTGGATAGCAATGTTGCAAAACATAATATCTCACAGTCTCTCCTCCAAGAGCAAACCCCGAGAGGGAAATGGACAATCCTCTCCTTGACAAACCTGTGAGAAAATATACATCCTCCACTATTATAGGAACCACTTTTTTCTTAATGTGAAATGACTCGATAGTCGGATCCCATGCTCGAATTAGGAACTCCAAGAGTTCTATTTGTTGCCTCATCCCTGACAAACGGAAGTACTTTAACAAGCCACAATCTCTTAGGGCTCTTACTGTACCCGGATCATTTAGGGTAACCATATTATGTTCTTCATGATCTCTTTCTCTCCATGTAATCATCATTATAGTTCGATGAAATCCTGAAACATAACCATAAGACTCATTAGACTCCTTTCAATGCAAAAAATTAGACAAATTTTGGGCATAGTGCAAGAAAAAAAAATGAAGATTGCGCCCAACGCAGTCTTGAACAAGGGACAGTGCATTGCATATGCAGCTAGCTTTCATTTTGCTGCTACACAACGCACTTTTCGATGCTCAAGGGTGCGTTGCCCTTTTTGGAAGCAAAATTTACCCTAAGGGGCTCAAAACCCTAAAAATTTGCAATGAAAGGAAATGAAATGATTACTAAAAGAAAGAGAAGGTTCATGGCACCAACCTGGATCAAATGGTGATGAAAATCATCCACATAATCGATCGAAATCAGCAGCTGAAGTTGGGGGGCAAAAAACAGGTTCAAAGCTTCAAAATGCAAATGGTAACTATTGAATGATAAAAATGAATAATAAAACTCTTTTTATTTATTCATTTAATTGTTTGAAATGAATATTTATTGCTATGACTATGGTTTTATTATATTTTTATCATGAAACGGGTATTTTTAATCCATTTGATGTTGTTCTGAACAGGTTTTACAACTGATGAATAGATTAGTCGTGCAGATTTATTTAAAGAATGATTTGACCACAAAGCATATTTTTTATCCTTATTTTTCAAGCTTTGTTAAAAATGAAAAAGGATTTGAAGCACACTTTTATCTCTTTTTCGAGCTTCGATAACAGTGAAAAAGGAACCATTGGAGTCTTCTTTTAGCTCTTTTTAGACTCCGATAATGTGAAAAGATTGCAGAGCACTTGTCTTTTTGAGCTCGTAAAATTAAATGAATTGATATCTACTCAGTATAAGTTTAACCCTTTTCCGGATTGAGATAGATTATTTATGAAAAAGGAATACCTTGGTAAAACATGACTAAAGAGGTTCTCTCAGATATTATTTTACACTTTTTTGGATCTGAGGGACAACTTTATGAAAAAGTACTTATGGAGTTTTATTTTCGTCCTCTTTTTCAAATTCTCTAAATATGAATAAAGACCGAGTTGTCACTATCGTTAGGCTCATTAAAACATAAAATAACGACGGGCTTGTCGATCATGGCAAGAATCGAGTTTCATTCATCGCTAGACTCGTTAAATTATTAAACAGTGATACATTGTTCGCCCGAAGGGTTGAATTATAGATCAAGAAATTGTTATCCTCCTCAAGCTTGTTAAAAAATAAAGAGGTATTGGTCGACAAATGACTGGGGAAAATTTGGGAAAGTGAACAGAAATTTTTACGATAGCAGGTCGCTCTTGAACATGACACTTCACTCCATCACTGTGACTATTTGGGTTGGGTAATATTCTTGATGGTTCATTCATAGCTATGGTTCATCATACCTTCACTTCGGTTTTGGGTCAATGCTGCCAACTCATCTCAGTGTCGTCAATATGTTCAAGAGAATTCATCCAGTGAATACTCATCCTTCTGCAACACTCACAAACTTTCATTCTGATGACAGTCATCCCTGAACATTGCTATATAAAGTCATACCTTTGTCTCCGAAATTAGAAACTCTCGTTTCATAATAAAATGGCTTCCTATCGACGGCAAATCATCATCCAGGAATTTCACCTAGAACCATGAGGCTTGTTATAGCATCGAAAAGATCCTTGCTTATGAACTTTTGACCGAAATATTTTGTTTGGCGTTCGACATCAAATCATCTATTCATGCCTTACAAAATGTACTGCAGTACCTTGAGGGCCATTGACATCAATGGTGGTTCTCTTGCGTTTGTTAACAACTCACATCATTGGTTGGTAATCAAACGATGTCTTAACCTGTTCGACTAAAAATCATATATTCACATGGCTAGACTTGTACCTGAATGATCTAGTGAATGAGATAAGAAGACCCCATATCTAGTTTCAGCTATCTGGGCTGTGATTTCAGGATTCTTGTACTCATCATTTGTACAGTGACCTTACATACAAATTGTCATCCGAACATGGGCATATATCTGTAGGAATGTTTGTATTAGGCAACATTCCAATGTAGACGACTTTCTGAACTATGTACATGTTATTAGATAGTTTATGTGTTGACAATGGGAATGCCTTCCCTCAGTAATTCATGATCAAAAGGATATATCATGATGTAATGTATTGTAAGATTGATGCAAGTCGCCTCTCTGCTTCCACTCCAGCCCATCACAGTGTAAAGCATCTCATGCTAGTCGCAATCTCATGCTTTATGTTATAAGTCAATTTGGGCACCATTCCAAATGACCTGGTTTAACTGGACACCATCCCCGGAACCAATAAATAGGGTCTATCATCCCCTATCATTTCAATTTCTCTATGCCTTAAGCCAAAGAACAAAGACAAATCATTCCTGAATTCCATTGCAAGGTTTCCAAGATTTGAAGTATGTATTATAACACCTATGAGCTCACCAACGCAGTCTCTCAAGGGGTTAAGTGTGTTGCATATGTAGGTAACTCCACTCAAGGGTGCTCTGCAAAGCACTTCCCGACACTCAAGGGTGCATTGGTCAATTGGGAGCGAAATTCTCATTGTTTCGGAATCTCCACTTGGCCAGTGTCTTTTAGAAGGGTGCATATGTGTCAAACTTCAAATCCATGTGTCCATTTGATAAATTTGAGTTTGGGAACATGTCTTGCCTATTATTATAAATTCATTGATTGTAAAACTACCTTCAAATCATCTATAAATTGAGCACAGATCCTAGTGCTTGAGAAGGAAGAATTTGAGTAGAGAAATATTGATGGAATCTCAATTGAGGAATTGATTTGAGTGATATGTTGTTGGAGAGATGTTCATTGTGATGAGGCTGGGATGATGTTGGAGATGGTGACATCAAATCAATCATTGGTTGTAACCTGCCCTTCTATCCATTAATAAATATTGTTGTTTACTTTCTTACATATGCATCTGTATAAGCTTCTATCTTTCATATTATGAATTCTTATATGATGTATATGGTTCATGTTTCATTGATTTGATTGAATAACTTGAATAGGCATATGTATATTGCTATCTCTTTGTTGTTTAGTGTTCATTATTGCAGGAAATATTTTAGTGATCTAGCTTGGATTTGAAGCTACAACAAGAGCGACATAAGGAGAATTAGAAGTGTTGGGATTCCAAGTAATTTTCTTGATCTGTTCTGTGTGTCTATTTACTGTTAGGAAAAGTATCTACAAAGTCTTTAACCTGTTGTTCTAAATGCAATGCACCACACTTAGGGAAGAATGTTTTATTTGTAATTCATAATTCCACATAACACTAGGTTCACCAAATAATCCTAGGCTACTGTCACACTAAGACTTCCAAGCTCATCTCGACATTGAGTGAACTTCGTCAAGTATTTTGGTATTGTCTCGCCCTCATCCATCTTGATCTTTTTGAGCTTCTCCTTTAGTGCCAACTTCCTGTGGTCACTACTATTCTGAAACAGATATGTCAATTCCTTCCACATAGAATATGGGGTCACCTTCCCATGGATACTATAGACAATATGATCTCGAACTCCCTCTAACAATATCCTTCTCGCCTTTGCTACCTTCTTCTTCCATGAATCAAGAAGTTGAGCATCTGCTGCTACAGGCTAGGGAATATCACTGTCTATGAATTACTTCAGTCCATTTTCCTCAAGCGTCGCTTCCATATTATCCTTCCATGTTATGTAATTATAATTTCCCTCAAGAGCATATTCAAGTCTCAAGCCATTGAAAGACATCTTTATCTGCTACTGGATACCGAAGAATAAATCTGAAAATTTGAACTTGTTCAAAACAAACTCAATTTCTTCTCTTCTATTGTGATTCCTGACGTTGTTATACCATCTAGAAAATCTAACCAACAAGATTAAATATGATCTTGTAATGTACTAAAACAAGATATTGAATCCTTCCCACAATTTCTAGAAACAAAACACGATCTCACAATCACATATAAGCAAGAGAAAGAATTTATCAATCGCACAATACAAGATGTATCTGGGAAAAGAAACTACTCAAAACCCCTCTATCTCTATATTTCATATGGTTAAGATCATGAAATAATACAATGCTATTCCTCACACTGAGAAACCTTTGCACTCCCCTAACTGTCTCACTCTAATACCACTTGAATCTGGCTTGCAATCTAAGCAAAATCGGTCAAGTATTTAACCTCTTACTTGACATTGCTTGCCCAACCTTCCTTATGCATTATTAGGCTAATTTAGCCCCTATTAATTAGGAAAATACCAATTAATGATTATGCGATTCTTCAATGCCTTCCCAATGACCTCATGCATGAACTATACAATTTTATAATAGTAAAACTAATAGATCTCTTCCCTTTCACCTCAATCTCAAATGGGCCTTCCTTAGAATTGACATGCAACAACTATTTATAGCAAATTATTAGTTAATTGATTGATCACTACTTGTGAATTAAATCAGATTTAATTCACTAGACCTCTCACTAGCTCATCTCTTAGTTAGAACTAGTTAAATTGATTTTAACTCAATTGATTGAGTTCACTAATTACAACTCACAAATAACTATACATGGACCCCCTAAAAATAGAGAACTCCCTTGCATGCATCCTCTTATACCTCTAACTCAAATTTCATAAGCTAACTAAGTCTTCCCGACTCAATTAACTAATACAAGTTGTCATGAGATGAAATTACAATTTTTCTTCCAATTTAATTAATGGAAAATTAAATCAGAAGCCTCATATGGTAGCCATTTCTAGGTGCCCTTTTCTGGTTGCCATTTTCAATGTTTTTTATTGCAAATTTCAACATATTTTGTTTGAGTTTGGAATTCTTACCAAGATATAAGTGATATTTGTACCATAAAAATTATTTTTCCAAATAAATGTATCAGATGTACTGGGATCTTGCTACAAATTTTGAATGAGTGTCCACACCACTTCGCCATTCTTCCATTCACCCCTTGCTTCAGTTATCCAATCAAGTTGGATAATAGAAATGGCACAGATCAATGCTTCCACATCCTCATGCTTTCTTGAGAGTGCATATGCAACAACATTTTTCTTCCCTTTTTGTAGATGATTTCGGAGTCATAACCCAACATCTTTGTGACCCATTTTTTTTGCTCTTCTGAAGATAATATTTGTTCAAAAAATCATTTAAGACTATCATGATCTATTTTTACCTTGAAGTTTCTTCCCATTAGGTAAGGTTGTCATTACTTTAGTGCATGCAGTATTGCCAACATTTCCTTCTCATAAATAGGTTTGTGTAAATACTTTCCCTTAATTGGATGGATTTCAAAAGAAATGGGTCTTCCTTCTTGCATTAAAACAACACCAATTCCATTTCTTGAGGCATCACATTCCACAGTAAATGTTTTTGTGAAGTCTAGTGTAGCTAAGACCGGTGCTTGGCACATTCCCTCTTAAATATGTTCAAAGGCCTTTGTTGCTTTTGGAGTCCAATAAAATGCATATTTCTTCAGTAATGTTGTTAGAGCTGTTGCAATTCTTCCATAATCCTTAACAAACTTTCCATAATACCCTGTCAACCTGAGAAATCCTTGAATATGCTTTAGGTTTGTGGGGATTTTCCATTCCTTAATGGATTTAATTTTGTTAGGGTCTACCTTAACACTCTCATGAGATACAACATGACCCAAATATTCCACCTCATGTACTCCAAAGAAACATTTCGAGGTTTTTGCATATAATTGTTCCTGCTCCAATAGTTTGAGCACCCTCCCAAAATGTTGAACATGATCCTCCAAAGACTTGTTTAGATTAGTATATCATCAAAAAAAACTAACACATTTTTTCTAACGAAGGGTTGAAAATGAAATTCATCAAACCTTGAAATGTGGAAGGTGCATTAGTGAGGCCAAAAGGCATGACCAAAAATTCATAATGACCTTCATGAGCTCTGGATGTTATTTTCATATTGTCTTCAGTCTTCATTAAAATGTGATGATATCATGAATGAAGGTCCAACTTGGTGAAGTAAATTATTCCATGTAATTCATCCAACAATTCATCAATGTCAAGAATGGGAAATTTATCTTTAATAGTGAGCATGTTGAGCTCCATATAATCAAGACACATATGCCATGATCCATCCTTCTTGTGCACCAATACTACTGGAGCAAAGAAAGAACTTTGACTAGGTTTAATTATACCAACCTCTAGTATTTTTGCAACCATATGTTCAATTTTACTCTTTGGAGGAACACTTCCTAGAATCAAGTGAATAACATGATCATAATAACGAATAGGTGGGAGGCCTTTAGGAGTCTCAAATACCTTGGAATGATCATGCAAGACTTTTTGGATATCTAGAGAAATAGATGATTTTGATGTTTGAACCTCTAGTAAGCATAATTGTGCAATTAAACCCCATTGTTATTTCTTCAAAATATTTGTCATGTCATTAGAGTTGATTATCTTCCCTGGTTTCCATGTGATACCCCTTAATTAAATTTCCTTTCCTTCCCAAAAAAAAATCAAGAAAAGTTTTTGAAAATTAAAAGCTATTGTCCCCAAATATTGTAACCATTGGACTCCTTGTACAACATTAACACTACTCATTGGAACACAAAGTATTGGACTACTCAATACATATCCCCCATGGTTAGCTTGATATTATGGAAATTTCCATAGCAATTTATAATTCCTCCATTTGCAAGCATCACTTGATATTGTAGTGTTGGATATATAAAGTAATTCAATTCCTTGGCTATCTTACAATGAATAAAATTATGGGTACTACACGAATCAATTAGCACTATTACCTTTTTTTTTCTTGATATATGCTTCTATCTTGAGAGTTTGAGGAGTGGTAATTCCTACCAATGCATTATAAGATATGGTCAGATTCATTTAATCTTTCTCTGGAGTTGGCTCATGGTGTATATCCTCTTCTTTTGATGTTTCTTGTTCCTTTTCTTCCTCCTATTCACAATCTATGTAAAATAAATTCTTCTCAACACACTTATGACCTTTAATGTATTTACTATCACAATTGTAACAAATCCCTTTTGCTATTTTTTCCTCCAATTGTTGTGGTGTCAACATTATATTTGGTGGAAGTATAGGAGAAACAACACTTACATCTTTATAGTTGTGAGTGGTAGACTTACTTGTTTCCATAATTTTGCTTTCAACTTTTATTGCTACCCTGACTGCCTTCTCCAATGAATTAGGTTCTTAAAGGAAAAACTCTTGTTAGTTGTTATCCTTTAAAATCCCTATGACGACATCAATCATATGCTCATCCGGAATATCAGTTACCCCAATATTCAATTTTTGGAAGTCCTCAATGTGCTCCACCATTGAACCCTTTTGTTTTAGATCTATCAATAGCCTAAAGAAGGTGCTGCTCTTTTTACCCTCATAATGTGCTATAATTTCCTCTGTAAAAATTGACCAAGTGACAAGTGGTTTAAGAGAAAAAATCCATCGATACCATACAAACTGATTGGGTTCTAAATATAAAGACGCAATGCGTACCTTTTATGTGTGTTGCACATCATGTAGTTCAAAATATTGCTTCATCTGTAGTATCCATGTTACTGGATCCTTACTGTTGGGCCCCCAAAATGTCATCCACTTTTACCCACATTTCCATCATTTTACCATCATTCCATAATTTCATAGCTACATAACCCTACATTAAGTAACCATTTTCATGATCATATGGGTTTAGCATTATATTTTCCAAAGTCATTTATTTTAAGTATTTTAAGTCAATTTGTGATTAAATACTATAAAATTAACATGTTTTGATATACATAAAAGTGGTATAAGTTTTATGATATGGTAGGCCTACTAGGAGATTCTAGAAGGGTCCTACTTGGCCTCCTAACTACAAATTCGAATTTCAAATTTCAAATCATGAGGATTTGTAGAATATTTGAAGAAGATATGGATCATTAAGCTAAGCACATTCAAAGGAGAAGAATCATGGATAAGAGAACTTTGAGAGGATATGTATCTTACATTTTTAGGAGATTGGTTGTAACCACAAGAGATAAATCTAAATTTAGGAGAGATTTGAGGATTTGTATTTATTGTATAGTTATCCTTAATTTTTGTATAAATAGGAGTGCACCCTTCATACAAAGGGTTGTAAAATGTAGGTTGTGTATTAAATTGTAAAAGGTAGGTTGTTAATTGTTCGTTGTTAGAGGTTAGAGGTAGATAGTGGTTAGTTGATAGTTGGAGGATCCAAGTTCCATTCAAGGTGTGATTTGTAAAGTGAGGAGAGAGAATTCTTGTAATATCTTGTAACTCAATTTTATGAAATATATACTACCACTTTGATCCCCAAGATGTGACAGTTGTTCAGTGTGCTAGCTGAAGCATGGAGGGCCCCCATCAACCACAATTTGCACATCTTTGTACATATTGGTAACATAATGTAGATTTTTTATTTCATTTCTTTTCAGCAAGTGTGTTTTTATTTTATGAAAGTGTGTTTTTCCTTTTAACAGTGTGATTTCAATTATGCAAGCATGGTATGTTTTCAATTATGCAAGTGTGGTGCGATTTCAATTATGAAAGTGTGGTGTGATTTCTATTTTGCAAGAGTGATTTCAATTTCATGCAAGTGTGATTTTAATTTCATGCAAGTGTGATTTTAATTTCTTTATGTTTGGTTTGGTTTGGTTTTGATTGATTTAATTTATTTTGTATTAGTTTTAATTGCATTAGATTAATCTAATCTGAAGAATAACTGCCTAGTACATATAGTACAGGAATACCTCGTCAGTTTATGAAACCCAGGGTTGACAATTAAATGACATGGATTTAACCATAATTAAATCACCCAACACTTACCATCAAACTTGCTCATATCTATCTTTGGAATGTGGTGGGTCTTAAACCCAACGTTGGAGTCTCTAAAATTACAATTCATATCATGATTTTCATGGATTACCTTGTCACCACTGGGAAGTCTTTCTTCTAGAAAAATTTCCAAACCTTCATTCAACCCTTTTATCTTGACATTCATCATTTCTCCCATGTCTACTTTTAAACCATCATTAAAAACATCCATATCCCTTTTTATACCATCTATCTTAACATTCATCATGACTTCCAATTCTTTTTTTATTAATTTTTGCGAGAGAAAAATTTGTTGCACTTGGTCTCCTAATTTTGATATATCACGTTACATTTCTTCCTCCTCTTCATGCGTCGTAGTAGTGCTTTCTGGTTGCTTACTAGGTGTATCCATTTTTTGTTTTGAAGCATTATGGAATCAAACAACAATATTTATGCTTCATTATGCCCTTTGAATCACTTCGAACTCATTTTTTCAAACAAAAGTTATGCAAATAATAATAATAATAATAAATAAATAAATACACACCTTTTTCTTGCTTTAGGGAGCTAGATATTAAAATTGTTGTATCTTTGTAATTTCAGCCTCCCAAGATCGAAAATTTGGTTTTGTGGTGGAACTCTGAGTCTTCTTTCCAACACCACAAGTCAGACCAAGATTGGATTCTTCAATATAAAGCTATGCCAACTCTCCCATGATGACTTGATTATGGACTGGTTCATTAGAGATTACTCGTACATGATGCCACGTATCATTGTCTCAACCTTCAGCGCTAAAATTGGTACACGAAAAACTACAACCTCTACACTTTTTACGAAATTCAAATATGATGCTTGAAAAGAAAGTTATGATGATTTTCCCTAGGTCACTTGTTTGAGACTGAATTATGGAACATGCAGAAACCCAAACTTATTCAAACAGTATCTCATAAAATATAGCGAACAAATATATGAAATTTCTACACGAAGTTCACTAAGATTTTGGTTCGACGTGGTCGAAATTTCAGCTTCTGTATATTCGTAGAAAAAAAATAGCGAAAATACCAAGCTTACCTATTTGAAGCAGTGAAACCCTAGAATCCAAAGGTATGATACCAAATTTTATGCAACTAGATCACAAGATAGAAGAAAAGATAGATCAATGAATTGAAAATTAGCCTCTTTGAGAGGGAAACCTCCTTTACATCACATAAATGAACAATTCTTGGATGATACAAATGACAAGACTTAGTATATATAGGAGTCTAAGGTGTCACAATATAATCAAAGCCTATATAACAATAATAATGTAATGGCACAATAATAAAAATAGTGGGCTTCTATGGGGCACAACAATAACAATACGGGGCTACACTAATAATAAAAATAAGTGGGCTACACTAACAATAACAATAAAGGGGATACACTAGTATCATAGGAACCTAACAGAGGTTTCTAGAAAATTATTTAGGACCTTCTTGAGTCTTTAGGAAATGGCCATCGAGACTCCTCCCAAGAGAATAGTGTCATCAACAAATTGGGAATGGTTGATTCTCTTGACGAGCTGTGAAAATATGATACTTGGAAATTTTCCTATGCTCTGCTCTTATTCCAATTTTTTTCTTAGGGTATTTACCACTAGAATGTAGAGGAAGGGGGACAATGGGAAACCCTGGTGCAACCCCTTTGAGGCTTTGAAGAAATTGATGACACTTCCATTTAGTAAGGCAACAATCACTGGATAACTTATGCAGATGGAGATCCAATGGATAAAGGTGTTGTGGAACCCTAGTTTACTCAAAACTTTAAATAGTAAATCATGCTCAAATGTGTCAAATGCATTAGCCATGTCAAGCTTGAGAATATTTCCTCTTTAACTAGAATAATATTATCAATATGTGTCTCCTCGGTACAATTTGTAACACCCTCTTCCCACATGTACCCAATTAAACAATCAACCAGGGCAAACATGTGACGAGAGGCTACTATAATGAGATTCAACCTCCTAAGTGACCTTAAGAAAGTGGAATTGACATAAACACAACATACAAACCTTGTACAGCAACAAAAGCACCCCTAAGAGGTAACCTAACCTTTTAGGCCTCTTACCCCAGGGTCACATTTACATTTTGACCTCTTAGAGCCATAGCCATAGGCATAACACTGCATGCCAGCTACCAGGAGGCTATATCCCCAGGCATAACACTACATGCCAACAGTGAGGACCCAAAAAACTCAGTTTTGTGCCTGCATCTTTGAGATTTGAGCCACCTTTTCAAGCACCGACCCTGGTGCTTTGCCCAAAACTTCGTGAAAAGTTTAGAGATGATAAATAACAACATGACAATGATAAGGAAGAAATCACATCATTAAGAAATCATCTAGAACCCTCCTAGCCATGACATGGATTTTGTCAAACATGCCACAAACATGAAAGCTACATGTATAGACAACATAAAAAAGCAAAGGGGTCTTATACTTATCTGAAAATCACTAAGAATCAATGCTCACCTACATCATTAACTACCATACAATCTATTTGACCATAGATACATTTTGCGTTTGATTACAAGTAAAAACATGGATAGATCCATACATCATCACTGATAAAATACATGCTCATAACCAACATAATAATAAAAGAAATACCTTGGATAAAACGTCAATAAAATCCACATAATAACCAGTGAAATTATACATCGAATGCCAAAGGAATGAGATTCTCATTAATGAGTGTAAAAACCAACCAGAGATGGGACTTCCACGTTCCACCCGACCATAGATTGGTCGAGCCAAAATTCTCTTCAGCTAATCACCCTCGTTCCATATGCCAAGCACGAATGTGGGACTCAAACCAAAAGAACCAACCAGGGCATCCTGAGGCTAAACCACCTCACCCTCATCAATAGAGATCAAGGTTTAAAATGATCCACATCGGATCACTAGGCCAACACCATAAAAAATGTCATAATTGGGCTTTACCATGATCTACACTCGATCACCAGATTCTCTCTACCCACACCGTGAGGAATTTTCTGTCTCCTAATCTCTCAGGCTTTACCGCAACCCATTGTCTGAATCAAGGGTCACTTGGCCCTAAAATAAGACTCCACCCTCTAGGCTTTACCATATATCCTTCCATTTGCCGACAAGGATTCATAGTCCTAATCAAGGGCAACCACCTCTCAGGATCTACCGCAATCCAATCCCGGATCACTAGGCCCTAAAACGAGGCAACACTTTTGAGGATTTACTGCAATACAAACCCTGCTCATTAGGCCCTAATCCAAGGCAACACATAAACCTATTTTGTGTCATAATAATAATAATATTCGAAGATCCACCTAACTCGGCTTCGAATCCATCCGGTAATATAGCTAAACCAAGACATGAGAACTCCACAACACCATGGGTATCCGTAAATGGAAAGGCTAGGCTGAAAACACTGTCACACCTAGCAAACACCCATGCCAAGACAGAAAATAACCGCATGCAATAACATGCGTGCTAGATCTAGTAAGGAAAACACACATGCAAATCGATGTATGCCAAGAATCCTGTTGCAGTTATTTGATTCATGCGTATCCTTTCTTGCTTCCTCCTTCTTGCTTTCTTGCCTTTCTTGCTCCAACGCCAAAGTTCTCCAAGAAAACTCTAAGCATCCAAGAGTATGAGAGAGATATAAGGAGAGAAAATAGAATGAGAGTCATAAGTGTGAGCAAAAGCTTGCCAACTGATCCTCGTAAGCCTTTTTATTAATGAGGCCCCTATTTTCTTTATTTTCCAATATTTTCCCTCATTTTCCTCCTCACATGCAACCTATGACCTTTCACCTTCTTTTCTCCTATTTTCCATTATTTTCATAAATAAACGTTCCAAAAATATTTTTCCTCTCCAATGCCTTTGCCTTTGCCTTTGCCAATTTTCTTGGCCATAATAAACCGAATGAACACCCACTAGGATGTTTTTCCCATCATTCAACTTGGAATATGTGTCCCATCAATCATGGTCATTATTTTTAACTTTTATTACATGTAATTTTCACCAAGGTAGTTACAGAACCCTTCCCCTTGTGGGAACACCGTCCTCGGTGTTCAATAACACATACAAACCAAGACTGCTGAAAACAAAACATATTGCCCATAGAGCTTTATAACACATCTCGTTGTAGTATTTACAATGAATAACTTGCTGAAAAGAAAAAAACCATCATGACAATCATACCATGTATTGGCGCTTTATAACACAACTCATTATGGTACTTACAATAATATACACATATGCACATTTCCTCAACTAGAAAATAAAAGGATATGATGCCTGTATCAATCATAAATGGAATCTAGAGGCTCACACCTCCATCCTCAAAGTAAAACCAGGATTCACCTCCTTCCCAGGAAGTCCATAATGCAATGCCACAGTCATAGCTACATCCAATGTCCAACGCTACAATCCAACGCAACTTTTCCTCTCAGTGAACAGTTACCAATTCATTGTTTCAGGGCACACTCCCAATGCGCATTTGATTCCATATGGCAATGCTAATGACCAAAATAAAACCATCCCCGACCTTCCCTTCTCTAATACACAATCCCTCAGGAAATCCGGTAATCCCCTTCTGTGCAGTCACTCAACTTCCAAGTTCCCCGGCATCCCCTATCCTGGGTGATCCATCCATTGGAAAGTATTCCTCACATCGGAAGATACAAAAACCAAGGCATATACCTACCTCAAAACCATCATATCATTCATATAATTCTCATGGCAATAAATGGACACTATTGGGTACCAGTTTCCCACAATGGCCTTGCTCCTGAAGTGATTTACCAACATACTGCTGCATGTTCCAATTCCTTTTGTCATTGTTGCTAATGCTTACAATCATTTTCAACCACCCAATCAGGAATTTTCGTACTTCTTTTACCAAGAACATAATTGCCATTATATTCAAAATAACTTCACATCATACCTCATTGGTAGCTCGTCAATAAGGTGCACTTGCACTTCTATTTTCTTCCTGTCACAACAAGTCAAACTATTTTTTTGATCAAGTGATCATGTATAAACATATCACATCTGGTTATCTCAAAACGCAACCATCATGCATTATAAAAATCATGAATCACATGAAATCACCATAAACCATAAGCATAAATCACATGCAACCATTATAAGTTAGAATCATAAATCACATGCATAATAAAGCTGAAATAAAATATCGATAATTATCCTTCATCGGTCCTTACTACTGCCTTTGTACACACACCGGATTGGTTGCCACACCTAGCAAGCACCCAATGCATTTGATTCTCTTCAATCACGTACACATACACAGTGTACATCACAACACATACACCCACATACGACATACAACAACATACAATACACGCACCCACATTGGCATATGACACATACACCTGCACCCTGTGTACAATTAAACACAATACATATGCCTACACCCACACCTGGTGTACAATACAACACAATACATACGCCACCACCGGCATACAACACATACACCTACACCTAGTGTACAATACAACACAACATATACACTCACATTCGGTGTACAACACAACACAATACATATACATATACAATGTACAACACAACGAATACACATGTCACAATACCACGACTACACCATGCACATACATAGTACCGCATGCCCGCAACAAAGCATGTAAGACATGCACACATTACCACATGTATACCAGTACCATATGCAAAACATGTACACAGTACCACTTGTACACAACACTACCTGCACAACGTGTGCACAACATCACATGTACACAACACCACTTCCACAACGTGTACATAAGCAAAATGTACACCGCACCACTTATACACAATACCACATGTACATAACATGACATGCATGATATGTACACGACACCACATGTACAACATGTACACAACACCACATGTAAAATCATGCACACAACACCATATGTACATAACACTACATATACCACATGTACATAACACTGCAAATACCACATGTACATAGCACCATAAGTACACAAGACCGCATATCCAACATGCGCACAACACCATATGCACATAACACCACATATCCAACATGCACACAATACAATATGTAAACAACACAACATATCCAACATGTACATAGCACCATCTATATCTAGCACTGCATATGCAATATACACACAACGCCATATATACAACAGGCCTACAACATCATGTGTACACTATACCAGATATGTTACATGTACACATCACCATAGGTACAATCACTAAATATACAACATGCACAACATATACACAACAGTAGTACTACACATCTATATGCCACACACACTGACCCCACTAGAAACCTTGCTTCTAGTGTCTTATCCATGGTTGTCCCAACATGCCACAAAGCATATTGCTTTCACTCCATTGATGCATCCCTCAAAAGATCCTGTCCATAACATAATATAGGCATACTACAAGCATATAATATGAATTCATGTCCACATGATATTGACCTCATAGATCTGTCAAGGCTACTCCACCACTTGATTCCTCATAGCCAGGAACCTCTTCATGTCATTCACCTGCATAAGAAATAATTCCTCCACAAGAATTATCCTTGAAAGCCCTGTCATACAGTGACATAGATACATATAAATATTAGCATTAAACAATCATGATCCATGACGACCCTGTCAGGCACGACATACATACATATATAAACATCAATATAATCATGATCACATCATAATTACCAGATAGGATAAGGTCAACGTTAATATAACTTACATTATTCATGCACAACATTGAGAAAAAGAGTTCCCAAAATATCCAAGGCATCTAACACCTCAGATCCATTCAATTTACCTTTCGTGTTGCCTTTCTCGATTTTTTTGCCACCGTCCATTTACCACAATGGACCCAAATAGTCCAACTGACTATCATATTTATACCTTTCGTTGCGCTTACTCATGCATCGAGCTTCATCCGTGTCTTTCATTACCTATTGGGTACCACACAACTCTCCCCAAGCTCCATTACATTCTTCTTTCCCCAACTAATTCCCAAGGCTCTTAGACAAAAGGAAAGAACAAGAAACAAACAAGAAGATAACCAAGAAAACCAATAATAATTAAACACTACAACAAAGTGTTATGACCATACACTAGACATAAACAAAGTCACAATCAAGCACAGCAAACCACAAAATACCAAAAGCACAAGGCTAGAAACCAACACCATGACTCAATCCCCATGGTTCCCAGTGCTTCCAAAGGAAAGCTCAACCTTATCCTTCTTCAAGATTTCTGGAAGTCTCTTTACCATGCCACCCCCTGCATCATACTACCATAAACACATAATTGTCAATGCATAAATAATATAACAATATACCAATTATCTTACCTTGTCATGTTAATACCAATTTTTTTTCTTTTCACTTGTTCACACATGTCAATCACATGTTCCAAATATCAAGACATCATATCTATCAATTTGAGATCAACCTTTTCCAAGACCAACAATCATGTCATAATAAAACAACAGTCAAAATCATAATACTACAACTAGCACATAGTTACATTCAAGTACATATCAACTATATCAACAATTGTGTGTTATTACAATCATCTTAAAACAAAATCGCTACTTCATGCAATATTATAAACACATGCTCATATCATGCAATTAATCAAACACAAACAAACTATAAACGTACCATGTTAGATAAATCAACTAGACAACATAATGGACACGAAACACTCAACACGATATAGATGACATAATCAAACAATCAAGCACCATGTATACGACATAAGAGAACTCATACCTTAGTGTATCTCAGGGGAGGCACAATCAATTCATATTAGCACGACATAACTTCAAAAAATATCAACTCAAACATTAATAAGATCATGATATCAATAACAATAACTAACTAACATGTTCACATCATAATCTCATAAACATTTGTCATTCATGCATAACAACTGTACAATGCACACAACACCAGGCAGATTAGGGAGGAACAGATTCGAGAAGGGATTCCATGGGCATATTTCGACGGAGCCTCACAGAACAACACAACAGGAGTAGGAATGATCATACATTTAAGCAAAACCAAGTCTTTAAAAGCATCTGTAGGGCTAGGCACAGGGACAAATAATTATGCAGAACTTTCAGCCTTAAAACTCCTTCTATGCTGGCTTATTCATAGGCACATTCTTACAGTTCAGATCTTTGGAGACTCTTTATCTGTTGTTAATTGGGTCAACGGACAAAGTAGATGTCACAGTTATATGCTTAGACCTTTGCTTGAAGAAATTATGTCCTTAAAGAGCTCTTTTAATGTATTTTCAATCGGTCATATCTACAGGGAGCGAAACGGTACATCGGATACCCTTTCTAAAGAAGGTTTACCGCAAGCTATGGGCAGTTGGAAAGTAGTGGAAGAAGATCAGGGACAGATCCGTGTGTCGGATCAACCTCCATGCACTTAATGTCTATCATCCGTGATATTTTTTGAAATATGTCTTTTGCTATTTTCGTTTTGGGCTGCTTTCCTCTTAAGAGGAAGCCCAGAAAATAGTAAATGGACATACACAGTTGGATCACTTTATTTTGGCTTGTACTGAGTGCATAATGGGCTGAAAACGAAACTGATAATTCGTCCTTTCAGCTGACCTTAAGCCAGATTATGAGACACAGAAAGGTCTGTTCTTTTTGTAGCAGCTCTATGACTTCGTCATACAGCAAACGGAATGCCTTTGGCATATACTTGTAACTTTTTATGTTTAATGAAAAGTTCGCTTTTTTCCTTGGAAAAAAAAACAATCACAGATGCACAATCAACCTAGATTAATATAACATAATAGCACAAATAAGTCGACTCATACCTAAATTTCATAACCCTAACCATCTCCCTAAGCCAATCCAATTTGGCATGATACATACAATGTCAAGATATTAATGCTATAACCCTAATCATCAATTTTAACTAACATATAACAACAACAAGTTAACATATAACATGCTCATCAACAACATATAGCATAATTATCAAGTTTATACCATGCTTGACTAACCAATGCATGTAAATATGATCACACTAATTAACTAACACCTATCATGTATGTGGCCATAAAAATCAATAGAATGAAAGGCATACACATAACCATAATTCATATGACTAAAATGATAAACTAGCATTTATCACATATGTAACCATCTAATAGAATGACAAGCATATAATTAACCCTAATGATTACAACAACTATGAATCTCGTACCTGCATGACAAGCATACAAACTTGTATAATGATATGCGCTTACCCCAAATTCTAGTGCTGCAACTTATTTAATGATCTGAATCTCCTACTCTATCTCAACCAACACATTAGCATCATAACATACCAATATCATCATGATGAACTAATTTCATACAACGACCTTATGCATAACAACCTCAATCAAACCAATGCAAACTTGACCATATGCACCCACTTGACATGTATAACCAATCATGCACAACCAATGCATGTTCAACATATGACATCGCACAAGCAAGCATACATGGATAACGTTGAAGCATGACCATTATGTAACCCTATAATAAGCAAGCAATGTGTGTACAATATGTAACAATATGTAAGCAAGTGTACACAAACAATACACATGCATAAGAAACACATAACCAATCGTACACTCATGACAACATGTTGAAAACAACACCATCAACACTGCCATCGCGACACCACTGCCACCATGGCCAACACAACACGGATACAACAAGAACATATAGACCACAAGCATACTAAACACATATGTAACCAACAAAAAAACATGACCAACACACTACCAATCCAATCCAAGGGCTGAACCATGCTCTTATACCACTTTGTAACACCCTCTTCCCACATCTACCTAAGTAACCAACCAACCGGGGTAAACATGCGACGAGAGGCTACTATAATGAGATTCAACCTCCTAGGTGACCTTAAGGAATGGAACCAATGGAAAAAAAACATACAGACCTTGTACAACAACAACAACCACCCTAGGAGGTAACCCAACCTTTCAGGCCTCTTACCCCGAGGACATACTGGCATTTTGACCTCTTAGAGCCATAGCCGCACACATAACACTGCATGTCAGCACCCAAGAGGCTATATCCCTATGAATAACACTGTATGCCAGCAGCCATGGCCCTAAAAGTTCAGTTTTGTGCCTACATATCTAAGATTTGAGCCACCTTTTTAGGCGCAAAACCAAGTGCTTTTCCCAGAACTTCATGAAAAGTTTAGAGATGATAAATAACAATAGGAAAATGATAAGGAAACAATCACATCATTAAGAACTCATATGGACCCCTCCAAGCCATGACATACATTTTTTCAAACATGTCACAAACATGAAAGCTACAAGTATAAAAAATAGAACAATGCAAAGAGGTCTCATACTTATATGAGAATCACTAAGAATCATTGCTCCCCTACATCATTAGCTACCATACAATCTATTTGACCATAGATACATTGTGCATTCATTTACAAGTAAAAACATGGATAGATCCATACATCATCACTGATAAAATACATGCCTATAACCAGCATAATAACAACATAAATACCATGGATACAACAACAATAGAATCCACATAATAACTAGTACAATTATACATCAAATACCGAAGGAATGAGCTTCTCATTAATGAGTGTAAAAACCAACCAATGATGGGACTTCCACGTTCCACCCGACCAGAGTTTGGTTGAGACAAATCTCTCTTTAGCCAATCACCCCTGTGCCATATTTGAAGCATGAATGCGGGACTCAAACTTAAAGAACCAAACAGGGCATCTTGAGGCTAAACCACCTCACACTCATCAATAGAAATCAAACTTTACCATGATCCAAAACCAATCAATAGGCCAACACCATAACCATGTCATAAATGGCTTTACCATTATCTACACCCGATCACTAGGCCAATACAAGCATGGATATCATCAGATTCTCTCCACCTACACCGCGAGGAATTTTCCTGTCTCCTTGTCTCTCAAGATTTACCACAACCGATAGTCTGAATTAGGGGTCACTAGGCCCTAAACGGAGACACCACCCTCTAGGCTTTACCGTATATCTCGTCATTCACCGGAAATGATTCCTAAGCCTAATCAAGGGAAACCACCTCTCAATATTGACCGCAATCCAATCCTAGACCACTAGATCCTAAACAAAGGCAACACCTCTCAGGATTTACCGCAATCTAAACCCGGATCACTAGGTCCTAAAATCGAGGCAACACCTAAACCAGTTTTTTGTCATAATAATAGTAATATTCAGATATCCACCTCACTCAACTTTGAATCCATCTAGTAATCTAGCTAAACCAAGACATGAGAACTCCACAACAACATGGCTATCCAGAAATGGCAAGGCTAGGCTGAAAACACTATCACAGCTGGAAAAAACACATGCCAAGACCGAAAAGAACCACATACAATACCACGCATGCCACATCCATCAAGGAAAACACACATGAAAATCGATACCTACCAAGAATCTTGTTGTAGTTGCTTGATTCCTTCTCCTCCTTCTTCTTGCTTTCTTTCCTTTCTTGCTCTAATACCAAAGTGCTCCAAGAAAACTCTAAGGGTCCAAGAGTAAGAGAGAGAGAGAGAGAGAGAATAGAGTGAGAGTCATAAGTGTGAGCAAAATATTTCCAATTGATCCTCAGAAGCCTTTTTATTGATGAGGCCTCTATTTTCTTCATTTTCCCCTCACATACAACTTGTGACCTTTCACCTTCCTTTTCTCCTATTTTCTATTATTTTCATAAATAAGCGTGCCAAAAATACTTTTGCCTCTCCAAAGCCTTTGCCTTTGCCTTTACTAATTTCCTTGTCCATAATAAACCAAATGAACACCCACTAGGATGTTTTGCCTATCATTCAACTTGGAATATGTGTCCCATCAACCGTGGTTATTATTTTTAACTTTTATTACATTGAATTTTCACCAGGCTTGTTACACAAATCCGCCTTGGTTTTCATATATCACTTCTGGGAGGAACTTTTTTAGTCTTTCTGCTAACAACTTTGAGATGATTTTATAAGAGACATTACACATAGATATTGGGAGGAATCTGTGGAAGGAGGATGGATTTGATTCTTTAGGGGTCAAAGCGAGTAAAGAAGAATTAATTATACCACCCATAAGACCATCCTTCAAAGCATAAGAAATTATTCAACAAAGATCTCTTTTGATGAGGTCCCAAAAGTACTGGAAGAAGTGAGCAGAGAACCCATATGGACTTGGGGCCTTGTCTAGGTTGAAAGAGAAGGAAAATTTTCAAATCTCTTCTTCAGAAGGAAGTTTAGTAAGTTTGTATTCATGTCTTCCATGGTGAGCGGAAAAATATTTCCCAACATGTAGTTTTATGACTCCTCATTCAAAGGCTCAATTTGAGAATATCGTCTACTGAAGTGGGTTACGACCTCCTCCTTTATTAGTTAACCATTAACTGTGGCTCCATTGATGGTGATTTCTTGGATCGTATTTTTCTATTCTTTATTTTTGGCCTGATCATGAAAATATTTGGTGTTCTTATCACCTCCTTGGAGCCATACACTTCGAGAGTTCAATCTGCAATATTATTCTTCCTCCCTCATCAACGCACAGTATTTGTCAAACAAATATTTATCTTGTTTTAACTACTCCTCAGTAACCTAGGTGTCTTCCATTATAGAGTGTAACTAGCTAATTGAGTCCTTCATTCTCTGGATTTCCCCTTGCTTGTCAGGTTGAAGAGAACAGGCCTAGTCTTTGAGACGATCTTTTAGCTTTTTATTTTTTTTCTTCCATATTGTAATTAGGATGCCTACTTTCCATGACTTCCAGGATTGAACCACAATTTCATAGAAGTGAGGATGTTGAATCCAAATCAGGCTAAATAGGAAGGGGATGGGTCTGAAATTTGATATGGGAGAGAGATCAAGATGGTTGGAATGATGATCTAAACCAATTCCAAGGAAGAATGGAGGAGGATATGGAAGCATTTTGATGGACAGAATTATCAGAAATAAGAAATATATCAAGCCTAGGAGAAATGTAGTTGCAGCCCACCCTTTTATTGGACCATGATATACAAATTTGGTAGGCTTAATGTCTGTTAGGTTGGCAAAATAAATTGTAATGACCCATTTTGAATTATGAACAAAAGATATTAGTAAACATACAATATATGTGTATGATAGCTATATATGCATACATCGTATGTCTTACAATAGTATACTTATTAAATAATTATGAAAGATGTCTAAGTAAATGATAAATGGATCAAGTACCTAGAAACATTAAGAAGAGAAATATTACTTATTTTGTAATTATTAAGCTATTTAAATAAAATTTGCACTACCAACCCTATTAATGTAAATATGTATGAATATACATTTTAATTTAAATGTTATATATATATATATATATATAAATATATATATATATATATATATATATATATAATATAAATCAAATAAATTAAAAGTCAAAGTCATAAACTTAACAACCGCCTTCAAGGTATGTACTCCCATTTGGAGGTTACACATATACTCCCGAATAAGCAAATCAAATCTAAGAAAACGGTGGATGAGGCGGCAACCGCTTGAGAAGGCCTATTTATCCATGTTCTCACAAAATTGGAGGAGGAGGAGAATTATGAACGAAGGAGTGACGAGTTGTGTGTTGAGAGATTGAAGGTCAAACTATGTTGAGAGATTGGGAAATATATAGTTCAATTGTTCTGAAATTTTGGGCATGGGGGCCAAAGTATCTCAATCTGGAATACTTTGGAATTGAGTACTAAAGATATACTCATTTGGCTGGGTGGTTTTTGGTCATTTGGTAACGGGAACAAAAGCAGATTGGAACCACATCAACTTAGGATCAACTTCAGACATGGTAGCTAGGTATGTATTGTAAATTTAGTTGATAAATTCCTATTTTAATTGCAATGGTTGAATTCTGATAAGAATTAAGGGTTTAATGATGTATATGTGCCTCATTTATTTTGATAAATTTGCTTCGATGTTGCTATAACTAGGATTTAATTGGTAAGAGCACCACATGAAATCCTCCATTCACTCCTGAAGGGGGTCTCTATCAAGCAGACATCCTTTCTTCTCCCAATTATATAAATTTGTATTAAATTCTCCCCCAAATATACAAATATCCTTCTTTTCAAAGTCCCCAAGATTGCAGAGGGATGTCCAACACTCTTTCTTATCTCTAAAATGAACAAACATGTAATTGTTGATAACAAGGCATACTTGATTAAAGGAGAGATCAATAAATTTTGATGTTAGCTAGTGGACATTGGATATTGATTCAACCAGCTGAACCTAGAAGTGATCCCAGAGAGTGCAAATTCCTCCAGAGGCTCCTCTTGCATTGGTTGTTGCGATTCCACTTATGTACCTCAAATGTGATTAGTGTGTTATTATTTCTTTCTCTTCCAACTTGATCTCATGAAGTAGAACTACATAGGGCTTTTCTTTTTTTTGGATCTTTTTTTCTCGGACCCCAACCCCCTAGAGTTGAAGGAGAGCACAATCATTGCCAAGATTTGGGGCGGAGCCTATGTTTCTTTTGGGTCCTTTACCTAATTCTCCTCCCAATTGGATGTGTTTTAGGGTGGACTGGTGAACGAGTTCCTTTTGCTTTTCAGTTTTCTATATTCTTCTTTCTCTATTTGATTTCCTTCCAAACTGGCGAGATCGGTGGGATTTCCCAGAGCTTTCTCAATTTTATACTTCTCATCTACTAAGCTCATATGACTCAATAAATAAATAAATCTTCATATTTTTTTACCCTTTATATTTTCGACAAAACTGCAATAACAATATCCCCGATGGGGGCTGAACTCTTATGACCATCGAACTTCTTACTCTTGGTTTTCATTTGAATGTTTGATGATGTAGTATGTAGCATGGTTCTAAAATGTTGGACATATGTTGATGTTTCTTATTTTTTGACTGTAAAATTTAAATGTTATACAAATTTTGTCCATCATATTTTATTGGCTTACTCTAACTTATAAACGAAATAACATTTTTCATCGGAATTTGACGATATAATTTCAAGAAAAAATATGATATTTTGTTGCTTAAAATACATTTTGAATGCATAAATCGATTCAGCACCCTGAAAAATCCCGGGGCACTCGATTTCTATAGATTAAACAACTTAAATTCAAGTTTTTAAAAATCTTTGTCAAATTTTGGTTTAAATTAACCAGAAAAATTATCGTGAAAATGTCATTTCGTCTATAAGTTAGACTACGCCTATTTTATTTATTAAAAATTATTTTCAATATATATATATATATATATATATATATATATATATCTACCAATGGTTTTGATCTTTATATTGAAATTGATAGATTAAGTAACCCCAAAATATATGAAATGGGCATATGTGTAAACTTTGCTATATAAAAGAGGTTGAGTTGAATGTTACTTGATATTCTACTTTCAATAACATAAGAATAATGTTACCTAATTTTATAATTTAATTGTGCCGAGAGATGCTCTCCAACCTAGTATGAAAGAGATGTTGTAATGTCATGTCGTGTAAACATTTTGACTCGGTCAAATTACATAAGAAAAAAAATGTGTAACGTAATGTAATGTAAACATTGGTCAAATTACATAGGAAGAAAAAAAAATGTGTAATGTAATGTAATGTAAACATTTTAACTTTGTGAAAATAAAATAAAAATAGCATAACCCTACGTGAAAAAAGTACTTGGTCAAAATAAAATAATAATAATAATAATAGTGTTAAAATAAAATAACTTCATGGCATTGACCCATGGTATGAGCACTCATCGTATTCATGTGGGATATAGTCTATTTAAAGGGGGAAATTAAATCAACCTAGGTCCATCTTAATTCTGGATCTACCAAGTGCCGAGAGGGGTCAAATTGCATATCAAGGGATTTGATCCCTTTGGGTGCTTGGTAGATCCAGAATTAAGATGGATCTGGGCTTATTACTTTTTAGGACTTCTTATCCTAAAAAATCATAAATATTTTGATTTTCCAATTCTTATTTCAAAACTAGTTATGATAGTTAAAATGGTGAAAGTGAATATGCAACTCTTTCTCTTATTTCTCTTCCTTAGGTAGTAGACTGGTGGATAATGTTTGACTCATCCACCAAAAGAACAACAAAAGGTTCGGTTGACATATACAAATATTCCAAGAGGCTAAACCAAGTCAAATTAACTTGTTTCAATTTTAAAGAATATTTAATTTGACTCATTTTCTTCCTGTGATAAACTTTGTTGATGTCAATGGAAAATAAACAACATCATTATTGTTGTCAGCGTCATCATCTTGTTACTGTTTGTGTATGTTATCAAAGAATTAACAATATGTCTCACATAGGTGGAAGGGACACTATAGAAGCACATGTAAAAAATGTAAAGTTAGAATATTATTTTAGATTTTCAAAATTGTATAGTTGTTGTTGTATTTTTAGGCTGCTTGGCGGTGCCTTTCGTTAATTAGAAAAATATTACATTGATAAAACCATTATCTATAGGTGGCCTCAACCTGCTCAGTGAGAAGCCAAGTTTGTTGACCATTTGATCACTGAGTAACCAACCCAAAATTTAAATGTCAACAAAATTTTCGAAGTCGAAAAAGAAGAAACATCAACGTATGTCCAACATTTTAGAACCATGCTACATACTACATCATCAAACATTCAAATGAAAACTAAGAGTAAGAAGTTCACTGGTCATAAGAGTTCACCCCCATCGGGGATATTCTTATTGTAGTTTTGTAGAAAATATAAGGGTAAAAAAATATGAAGAGTTTTTTATTTAATGAGTCATATGAGTTTAGCAGATGAAGATTCTGAAATTGAGAAAGCTCCAGGAAATCCCATTGATCCCACTAGTTTGAAATTTATGAAACTCCTTGCCCCTTAGTTATAAATAAATTTTCCATTTCATATATCAACTTTCAACTTTTATGAAAGCATACTTTTCACTTAAGTTGTAGGGTCTAAATTACCCCGACCATGTGATGCATTTCCCTCCATGAGAAGAGAAACTGGTTTTTTTTAGCACGTTCTACTGGTTATTACATAATCGACCTAACTACATGGGAATAACTGCAGGCTAGAGTATGATTGTTCTTACCTATTAGGCCAAGAACATACATGTTGAGCATTGCTTTTAAGTTTTGTGCTCATTGAATCAAAGATTTTCTCATTGCAGAAGTTGTTGACAAATTAGAAACTGCTCAAGGGTAGAGCACATATAGAGAGTGGAACAATAGATTTTTTTTTTGCGATATTATATGAAGAATTACAAATATATAGTTTACATTCATAACCTTGATATAGAGAGTGGAAAATTAGATTTGCTTTTTGCAAGATTATACGAAGAATTACAACTATGTAGTTTACATTCACAGTCTTTATATAATTTATATTAGATATGCCTTAACTTCTAAGTTATTCGATGATGAAATGTGTAATTGCATCGACAAGGATCCAAATACACTTGGAATATGGAAGGAGGAACAAGTGAAATCCTGGAAGCCCATTGTCAACGCAATGCATTAGAAAGGAGGCATTCTCTTCTGTCAAATGTAGCATATGGGAAGGGCTGCCCATATGAGTAAGGACGTATGCATTGCTTTATGTAAGTTCCTTCCATGCAGATTGTGTATATTGGATTCGAATTTGGATTGTGTATTTGTAAATTCCTTTCACGCTGGAAATATGTATTGGGTTAAAATTATTTTTATATTAAAAAAAATATTTTATTTGTTAGTATGGGAACCATTTTATCTTCTTCTTTTTTTGAAAGGGAAACCATTTTATATATTAATTAGATTAAGCTAATATCATTATATTTTTTTTTGTTGATCGAAAAACATTTGTATTTGTTTTCTTTAAATATAGATGCCTAATCGGGTTTATTGAATGCAGATTATCAACCCAGCAGGCAGTTTCCCATTTCATCATTAGATCGAAAAATATAGGGAAAGTTTTTGTTGAGTAACAACATGGATTTTGCAGATTATCCTACTCCTTGGGCTCTTAAAATTGAGGACATTCCAGAGATTGTAAATGATTTTTGTGTTGTTGTCATAAATGTTATCAATGCAACTAACTGTCAGTCATAATTTGACATTTAGCCACTTAGTAAGTTGTTATTATCCTAGTTGAGTGAAGTTTTACAAAGGCATAATCTAACTTATAGACGAAATAACCTTTTTTACTGGAATCCCACAATACAATTTTAAGAAAGAATGATATTGTATGTTCCTTAAAATATATTTTTGAATGCATAAATGGATTTGACACCTTGAAAAACTCTTAGGGGAGTCAAATTCTACAAAATAAACAACTTAAACTTAAGTTTTCAGAAATCTCTACTAGATTTTGGTTAAAATTAACCAGGAAAAAAAAAAAATTGTCGTGAAAAAGACCATTACGTCTATAAGTTAGACTACCCCTTTTACAAATTAATTTTGTTTATTTATTTATTTTAATTAATATTATGTTTTTTTTTTCTTGTTCTTAATATTAAATAGTTGTTATATAAATAATTTTGGATTTAGAATACTATCAATTGAATTGGTTAGTAGTTATTAGTATTTGTTAATATTGTGTATTGAATATTATTATAACTCTCTCATTTCAATATGTTAATATGATTTGTTGTAGTCTGACCAACCTGGCAAGCCCTGAAAATTATGGAAATTCCGGTAATATTTTAATAAAATCCACCAAGGATTTTGTAATCTTGTAAATCCAAGTTATAGCTATCAAACTTCAAGATTTCGGGTGCCTTAGAGGTTTTTGATGGCCTTGAACCCATTTCCACCATAAAAAAACATGATTCAAACAATGCTACTTCAAAATTTCTTAAAAACAAAATTGTCCAGATTCTAGTCACTTTTGACCATCTGGGCAATTTCTCTGCCTCCATAAACAACTCCTTAGGATTTTGGGTACAATTTGTTTTAATTTTTGGATATTTTATTGTTACTTAATAATTGATATTACTAATTAATATTATTTTGATATTACTAATTGTGATATATTATTTTGCTATCAATTAATATTATTAATTGTTATTATTTAATATATATTAACTTCTTAATAAATAACAATCATAATTATGGTTAAGTTAATATTGATGAGTAGTGTTCAATTATATATATATATATATATATATATATATATATATATATATATATATTTTACAATGAATTTATAGACATCTTCAAATCATTAGCATACATTTAAGTTTTTTTATAATCAAAATTATTCCGTAAGGACTGAGTTGGATGTGACCCTTGTTTAAAATGTGTTTTTGAATATATAAATGGATTCAATACTCTAAGAACCCCTTGAACACATGAGTTGTGTAGATTTTTTTTTTTTTTTTTCAGAGTGAAAAAATCATTATAATTCATTATCAAAATATAGATTGTGTTGACCCATAGGTCCTACAAGAGTTTCAACATAAATCTTCCTCCTTGAGTTTATCTTTCAAAAAGAAATGGACAAAAAAAAACATTTTACAGTCTACCCTTTCCTTACAGTTATACAATTGAGATATAAATTAACTCTTCATGATGATAGCCTCCAATGGCTACCCTTCAAAAAACTTATGTATCACTAGTTGGCCTTGTCTTCCGATGGTGACATATTTGGATAATTGATTTGCCAAAGTGTTTAGCTCTCGATGAATATGTCAGTAGGTGTACCATTCTAGTTGTTCAAATTCACCTTTAAGATTAAAAAAGATGTGTGCCTAATGGGGGTGAATATACCATTCTAGTTATTGATCGAGTCAATTACTACTTTTGAATCTTCATGGAATTGAATCTTTTTTACTCCATAGAAACTTGCAGTATGCATCAATGCCAATAGCACTGAAAATTTTTGCCCAAGCATTTATTCCTCCACTGGGTGAATATTGTATATGTAATAATGTGCATGGTTTATAAACATGGCAACACCAACCCCACATGTGGCTAGATCTCCTTGGCATGCTTTATCAAAGAAACCCCAAGGAATGCCATCTTCTAACAGCGACATGATAGGCATCATCTATTTATTATCTTTTAATTTTGATTCGAAATTATTAAGAGTGTGTTCAAAAGTGATAACATCAATATTAAAAGGGATAGATTTGTGTTGGAACATGGCGTAGTTCCTTGCCCACGAAATACTGTGAACAAAAGATGATAATAAAATCATCAAATCCTTCACTGATCTATCAGTTGCCTAATCCTTCACACAACCTTCTAGTGTTGGTTTATCCCATGAAGAAGATAATGGATTGTAAATAGGCTTTAGTAGAGAACAAACTTGCCTTGAAAACAAACATCATGCGAATAAATGGCCCATGGTTTTTTCACTAACACAACAAAGAGGGCATCGACCTGGCCCAACCCATCCCTGCATTAAATTGATGTCCCAAGTCAATAATCGATTTTTGAGGGAAATCCATCATGCCAGTTTGCATTTTAAAGGATTGTGTTATTTCAAACAAAATACCACCACCACTTCAGTCCTCCATTGATGTTTTCAAACTGGACATGGTAACCAATTTTGGCTAAGAAGATTCTTGTATATTGATTCTTTTTCAACACTAATCTATTTTCATCGTCTTATGATAATCTAATCATTGAAGAAGAAAGTAATGCTACATAATTTATCCATTCCTTTGTTGAAACACCAACCATTCCAAGTGTTGGAAATACTGAGAGGGGAGCGAATCAATATTTCCTTCCAATTAGTTTATTTTTAATCTTCAAAGCATTCAAACTAATATTAGCACTGATTCAAACATAAATCAACATCACATCAGTAAACAAAACCATTCAAAAACGCATGACATCAAGACAATACACCAAGATTTTTAGGTGGAAACTCTTCCGGGAGAAAAAACCACTGAACACTTCTTAGCAATTGTCTTCAATAATTTACATCAAGATTTTTAGATCCAACTAAAGGAGGCTCAAACCCCTTGGTTTACAAGCTCCAACCTAAAGGACACTCTGCTGAGAATTTGATAGGGCGGATTTTAATTCAATTCTCTTCTTGATACTTGCTTGTGATATACTTGTTTTGCTTCTATTACTTAGATCTTATCTTCATTAGCTTATTATGTATTTCATTGAGTCAAATATCAAAACACAATAGACACAGAATTTTGGCTCTTCAAGCCAAGACCAAAACCTCTCACTCTTGGAGAGGAAAACCTGAAAGTAATTTTTCTCCTATATCTTCAATTGACAAGCACCATGACCATGACACAGACCCTTGACACCAGTATGTCTCCAAGACCTTCTCACTGCTCTTTCTTGGCTCCTTATGTTGATCTCCTTTTCCTGCACCATTGTGCACCGAATTTTCCTTCTTCCTTAGCCTTCTCATAGAGTCTCCTTCTCGATCTACTTTAGGTACCTTTTAGACACCTCGAAATTCAAAGATTGATTCCTTGTTTATGTTGTAGTAGCCTTAACACTTTCCCCTAGTTCCTTTCTTAGATAAGTTGTCCAAGGCTGAGATATGTCTAGATTCCTTTCAGATCAAGACTGAATTGTAGATGCACTTGAGAGTGCCTTCCTTCATGCTGAAGATAACCTTGATCCTTTCCTGAGATATGTGAGATTTTTTACCCAAAACAGTAACATATGAGGACCTTTCTTCCTTCGTTGGTATGTCTTCCACTTCGCTTCAATTGCAATCATGTAATGAACTGCGACCCACCTCAAATATGTGAGGTATATATTAACCCAAAACAATTATATATTACCCTTCTTTATTGCATTGAACTGTCTCTTCTATATTAGCTGGAAAGTCACCCTTTTTCGTTGCTAACTATAGAACCGATTCGAGCTTCCTGGTGTGATATGAGGTTCCAGTCCCACCTTTATATAGGAATTGTATCCCTCTCCTAGGCTGACATGAACTCTGCTAAAAGTTCGACTTGTCAAGGGGGTACAATTTTCACATTTGAGCCGACTTGTTCAAGGAGATATTCTAGCATTTTGTAGAGCATCCTGACAAGGTCTTTGAGGCATACTTTTTATATCAATAATGATCCTTTACAAGTGTAACAACACTTCATATACATGACTCTATTTGTGACAAGAGGAAAAATTCCTAAAGACATCAAGAAGAAGTCTTTGACCTATATTTAAAAACTCCTTGCTCATGAAATCCATGATGCAAGTATTGCAAAATACACTATATTATCTTTGTCTTCTTCATTACATAAATTCATAATTACAAGTCATTACAAAGACCGAACCTAGTTACACTTTCCAACACTCCCTCTTAACTAGGGAGGTATTCATAATGGTACATGGTCACTTTCAATATGAAGAATCTCATAAAAAGAATTTGATTGGTAATCCATTCGTTATAGCATCATATGAACCAACATTGTTACAGTGCAAAGCCTTGACTAATAACTCCATCTCCCCACGAGACCATGAGCTACAATGCTGGTGAGACCAATGATTATAGACACCTTCATCATTATCTCCAAGGTACATACTCCACCCTGGTTTTCACCGAGTATGACCTCTAAGGACTATTCTTATCGAGATAGCTAATCCTCAAAGAATATCCACCCTTTCACGACCCATCGTTATACGCAATTTGTCACCGTCCTTACCATTCCTCGTCCTGCACAATGAAGGACCCATTTTGTGACCTGTGAACATTGTCATGCCTTGAAAACATCATCAATGCATTCCTCTAAGCATGAGCCT
Organism: Pinus albicaulis; assembly: GCA_034641835.2. Lineage (NCBI taxonomy): Eukaryota > Viridiplantae > Streptophyta > Pinopsida > Pinales > Pinaceae > Pinus > Pinus albicaulis. The sequence goes on along the minus strand of JAXQQM020083615.1, from coordinate 75,243 downwards.
CATTTTCCCTTGAGACATCTCCTTGCAAAAAACATGAAAAACATCCCTTTTGGCATTGGCGCGGGAAGGCGGGCGATGGAAGATTGTGCGCCAATGGGGAAAGGCGCAAATAGGTCACCGCGCTAACCGGGCGTCATTATAGAGCGTAGGTCACCCAATTTAGGGGATCATAAATAAGGATGGCGGAAGTTGAGTTCCAACAAACTCACAAACCATTGCCTATCTTGAGTTGGGAGGTTTGGCTGCGGGAGTTCTATGGAAGGGAAGTGGTTTTGCCACCTCCCATGGAACTTTCCTTGTTGATAGGGCCAATCCCATAATAATATGGATCCCAACTCCCTCCTTCCCCATCTATAAAATCCTGCTCAAATCCATGGCAAGCTAGTCTTGAAGTACCTAAGCTCTGAATCTCCATATTCCTAAAAGCCTTTGTGTTGTAAAGAATCCCCTCTTTCCCTTAAGGCTGACTCAAGTAAGGAGACCATTGTCAAGAGACTCCGGAGAGGTTTTCCTTTTCCTTGGCGAGCTTTGCGAGACGTGGACGACTGGAGACCCGTCCGAAGAAGACCGCGACGTCAAAACTTGGTTGTAATCTTTCTTCGTTCATTATTTAATAGATGATTATGATTATGGTTCCACTCCGTTTTCCATCATGTTAATGCGAGTAACATCTTTTCTGACTGATGTTTAGTTACGTATGATGGTTTCTATGCTTGTATCTGTTCGTTTCTTCCATGTGCAGGTGTTCATCCGCGGAGATCGTGGAGGGATTGTGATCTGCCGAGGCTGAGGAACGGGGACGCTTCTTCTTCAGATCATAGCGTTGGAATCCAGGTAGGCTTCTATTCCTAGTATTTCCATTCGTAACTAGGAGCTTGCGTCATAACATTGTTTGATTGTTGCTAGACCCCTGCTGGGCTAGTAGGGATCGCCTCTGTCCGCAGAGGGGATTTACCTCCTCAACAATTTGGCGACTCCACTGGGGATCGTCTGGTTTTCATTGTCTCGCTTTGATTATTTTATGTGTTTCCTTGCTTGATGAACCTTCTGGGTCGGGTTCTTTCACTGTTTTTGCTTCTTGGTTTGCTTAGCTTGCATTGGTCTGCTTCTGGAGTAGCTTGTTTTTAATTTTTGGTTGAGAAACTCGGCTGGCGCGGTTTTTAACCCGACAGTCGCGCCAATTGGCGCACGTTGCCTTTGTTTAGCTCGCGCCAATTGCTTTCTGGCGCCAGTTTCACACTTACAGTCGCGCCACCCCTGTAAGTTTTCTTGAGTTTCCTCATTTTTTAGCTCTCTGGATTTGATCAGTGTTTTTCTTCCTGATTTTCCGACTGCCTGAGTGTGTTGGAGTCCTGTTTGACTGGGAATTCACTTCTGTCCTTTGGTTGTTTGCTTTTATCTACCGATTTCACGTTTTAAGCCCTAGGGCATCTAGTGGCTTAGTGTATCGAGCCCTCCTTGGGAGTTTTGGTGTTTTGATGGTCCTGTCAACTATTTGATTGATTCTCCGCATCCTCTAAGTGGTTTTTCATTGTTTTATTGCGATTTTTGGGTGATTGTTCATTCTTTCATTCGAAATTCGTTTGGTCTTGCTTTGGACCTAGATCACACGGTCCATTGGAAGCTTTTGAGTCTTTTCTTTGCTTTTAAAGACTTTGGTCGATTTGGGGATCTAATTGCTTGTGTTGTTGAGTGAAATTTGTTTTTTTCGCTCTCTTGGGAATCGTTTCTCAAGTTGTTCCATTTGTTTTCAAGTTTGTTTAGTGCATATTAGCTATTAAACATTGAAAATCAAAAAACAAATCTCTTTTTCTTTTGTTAATTAGTGCAAATTGTGATCTTTTCCATATCGCTAGTGATTAGTGTTTTGAATGAAAAGTTTTCAATTGCATCAGTTGCATTAGAGATCTCATTGTTTGTCTTCCGTTCATTTCGTTTGTGTAAAAGCTCTCAACTCTTCTCTAACTAGTTTTCATCGAACGAAATGTTGCACTGTGGCATATAGCTTTGCATTTAGGAGTCTTTCGAGACACTACATACGATAGGGCCTGGAAATTGGAACTTAATTGAAGATCAACTGTAAAATTTATTTCAATTAACCTAAGGCAGCATTGGAGCTTAACGAAATATATTTAGAAGGTCTAGGCTAGAGACGTGTTCCAGTGTCATTAAACCTAGCAGCTGTCATTCGCCTGTTGGCTTTAGACAGCGCTAGTACAGACTTGCGCTCCTAGTACCGTCGCGTATATAAAGGGAGACCCCTATAGGTTTTCAATCCTTTATCCACAGGAAGCCGAGTCTGCCGCCCTATACCCGTGATACACCGAACACAGCATTCGGGGAGACTACCAGCACGTACGGAAAGTCCTTGGTCGATTTCTGTTTCATTATTGAAACCAAGGTGTATATTGCAGTTCACGGATATTTGCTACACCCTTTGTGCCTAGTTTTTCCTGAGCAGTCATTTGGTCTTTTCTGACTCCCTAAACTTGAAAAGACCGTCAAGCGCTTGTCCTTTCACGCTTGTGTCAACTCTGAAAGAGATAGAGTCATCTTTTATCGTTTCTCGACTCTTAAAACATGAAACGGTAGAATTTCTTACTTTCCAATGTGGTAAAATTAATCGCCCATGATTACACGCCCGTTTAGATATTGCTTGTTGGCCGTTTGATCGTGTGTCTTAAACTCTTTTTTCAGCCCGTGTGTGGTTTTGAGTTTTGATGGCAACTTTTTCAGAGTTTACCAACCAAGGAATCCCTTCAGAAGGGAATCCTGGTCATTTTCCTCCTTTTGGAAATGTTGGTGCTCCTTACATGGTGACGTTGTCCCTTCCTGGGTTAACTGTTGGGTTGCCTGTTTGGTTGTTCTCAACCTCTGTTGTCCCGAATGTCTCCACTACTGTTCAATCAGTTCCTCCACCGGAACAACATCATGTTGATTCCAAGGTGGACCTCTCCCCTTCTTCGCCTGTTTCTGCGCCCTCCTCTTCTACTTCGCCTGGTGAAAGTCTGGATTCAAGTAACCAGGTGGCTAAGAAGAAGAAGAAGAAGACAAAGAAGAAGAAGTCTGATAAGCGAGAGGCTAAAAGTGCAGCCACTATTTCTGAAATATCTCCTCCCGATAAACCTTCCAACCCTCCACGGAAAGTCAAGTTCCCTTGCCTGTTGTGCACGGGAGACCATCTTCTTCGAGACTGCCCTGGCATTCCCAAGGTGCTCGAAGTCTGGTCCAACGGCCGCCCACCGTTGCCTTTGGCTTCCGGGAGTCAAGTTGGGGACACGTCTTCAGCTGCTGTTGATAAGAACTCTAAGAAGCAGGGTAAGATCACCAATCCCTGTAAGTTGTGTGAGCGGCACCATGCCATTCACCTTTGTCCTTATATGGATGAAGCCAAGCAAGTCTTGGACAACCCAGCCGGTTCTACACCACGCCTTCCACCCGGTTATAATTGGCTTTCTTTGAGTCCTCCGCCAGCTGATCCTACGATTGGTCAAGAGTCATCCTTGGTCGATCCCACTCCCCCAGAAATTCAAATTCACGAATCCGTCCCTGACCAACCATTGGTCGTAGGATCGGTTGAACTGGCCCCGTCCGCGGTGCACCAGGTCTTTTCTGTCGAGAATGGATATCACACCCCCCATGTCCTTCTGATCTCTTCAGATTCTTCAGACTTGGAGAAAGATTCTCCTGTCCCTGTACTTCAAGAAGCCCCTCCTCCGCCTCCCATGATGGAGGCTCCAGAGGATATCCCTCCCGCCTTCGAGATGGAGGTCATGGAGGATGCTTCTTCTACCGTAACATTAGGGGAAGACCTTCGCTTGTCGATGGTAGCCCCTCCGAGTAGTTTGGTCGCTTTCTTTGACTGGAATCGATTTGCAGGATTTCGCCTTCCATCTTATGTGCCTTTCGAGATCACAGTACAGGCTCTTGGTCTGGTTGTACCCAGCACCATTATAGACGAAGGTGCCTCTGTTAGTATTCTGTCATCAACTACCTCGCAAGCTTTCGGTTCGCCGCCGCTTGCACCCGTTACGCAGAATCTGTTGACATTCAATAGAAGAACAAGTCAACCGTTGGGGATCCTTCCAAGGTTACCTGTTACTTTGGGAGGTAAAACCGTCCATATGGATGTGATGGTCGTTCCAGGCCCTTTGGATTTCAATCTGCTCCTGGGGCGCGATTACACTTATGCCATGGGAGCACTTGTCTCCTCATTCTTTCGCGTGATGTGCTTTCCACATGAAGGACGGATTGTGACCATTGATCAGCTGTCGTTCTTTGGTCCTAATATGGCATCTGGTCCTCCATCACCCCCTCCTGGTTTCTATCCACCCGTTGTATCTGCTCCACCGCAGGTCAACTATGTGGCTACTTACCCCGTGCCTGTGCTCAGTGATGATGTCGTGGTGCATAATGTGTTGGGGGCATTGGGTCCTGACTTCCAGGATGTTTCCCTTCCATCAGGAGTGGAACTCTTGGAAGCACCGCCTTCTGGTTCATTTTGATGTAAGTCGGTTAGAGCACGGTTTCCTCCCTGGGTCAAGCTCTTTAAAAAATGAAACAAGATTGTCGGAGCAGAGTTCCTTGTCTTGTGTCAAGCTCCTTAAACCATGAAACAAGGTGTCTTGAGGACAGTTCTTTTAAGTGTGTCAACCTCGTTAAAATAATGAAAACACGAGCATGTTCAATTCGAATTTTTGTTTTGAACCTTCACTCCATTTTCAATGGACTGAAGCTTGGGGGGCATGCACCTCGAATTGAGACATCATGCTGGGGGGCATGCTCGTCTTCCTCATTCCAAGGATAGTTTGCATATGTGTGTGTTCATGTGTTCTTTTAAGCTTGCGTAAAAATGAAATGTGTGATTAGATACATTGTGTGAATACATTTCACATTGGGTCGTTTGTTATGTAACTGATACATTAGATTACATCTGTATTAGAAATTTGCATGACATATAGAAAACATCATCACATGTAAAGAAATATCCATCCAAAATAGTCATATGTATATATATATATATATGTGTGTTGAAATGTTTGCACAGTGTGCATCAAAAAACTCAAAAAATATACATAAACGTCTTAGTACATCCGGAGACACTATGTCTCTCAAAAAACAGGTGTGGTATAAATCCTAAGGACTAATCCGCATGGTGCTCATGATAGCACGTGACTGCATGCACTAAGCGCCTCAGGATTCGATCTGGTCTGCCATCACCCCCTCCTGGTTTCTATCCACCCGTTGTATCTGCTCCACCGCAGGTCAACTATGTGGCTACTTACCCCGTGCCTGTGCTCAGTGATGATGCCGTTGTGCATAATGTGCTGGGGGCATTGGGTCCTGACTTCCAGGATGTTTCCCTTCCATCAGGAGTGGAACTCTTGGAAGCGCCGCCTTCTTGTTCATTTTGATGTAAGCCGGTTAGAGCACAGTTCCCCTGTGTCAAGCTCTTTAAAAAATGAAACCAGGTTGGCGGAGCACAGTTCATTGTCTTGTGTCAAGCTCCTTAAAAAATGAAACAAGGTCGTTGGAGCATAGTTCCTCCACTTGTGTCGAGCTCCTAAAAACAATGAAACAAGTTGTTTGAGGATGGTTCCTTAAGTGTGTCAACCTCGTTAAAATAATGAAACACAAGCATGTTCAATTCGACTTTTTTTTTTGAACCTTCACTCCATTTTCAATGGACTGAAGCTTGGGGGGCATGCACCTCGAATTGAGACACCATGCTGGGGGGCATGCCCGTCTTCCTCATTTCAAGCATAGTTTGCATATGTGTGTGTGTTCATGTGTGCTTTTAAGCTTTCATAAAAATGAAATGTGTGAGTAGATACATTGTGTGAATACATTTCGCATTGGGTCGTTTGTTATGTAACTGATACATTAGATTACATTTGTATTAGACATTTGCATGACATATAGAAAACATCATCACATGTAAAAGATCCATCCAAAATAGTCGTATGTATATATATATATATATATGTGTGTGTGTGTATATATATATATATATATATATATATATATATATATGTATATATATATGTATATATATATATATGTGTGTGTGTGTGTGTGTGTGTCGAAATGTCTACACAGTGTGCATCATAAAACTCAAAAATATACATAATCGTCTTAGTACATCCGGAGACGGTATGTCTCTCAAAAAATAGGTGTGGTATAAATCCTAAGGACTAATCCGCATGGTGCTCATGATAGCACGTGACTGCACGCACTAAGCGCCTCAGGATTCGGTGGATCCGACTCGGAACTCCCACCGTGTGGCGCTGGTATGCCATCGGTACGTCTACTAGCCGGGCATAGTCTGGGATCCCGTGGGCAATCCCCTCGAGGTTCTGGATCAGTTCATCTCCTCCGGTGCCTTCTCCCTGGATCTCAGGGGCGAGTTGTGTCCTCCGGGAGATTGGAGACATCCCGGCTGGTCTCTCAGGTCCTACATCTGCATGCATATATAATTGTGTTAAGACGAATGTGTATTAACAAAAAAACATATAAACATAAAATCAAAAATATGAGGTCTTACCCAGCTCCTCGTCCCAATCATCTCCTTCTGGTAGTGGGAGATCTGGGTCCCCAGTAAAGTCAGTTCCTGCATAGGGCCAGTCTTCCACGACAATCAGCTGGCGCCGTAACCACCTAAAGAACTCTGGCCTCCAGGACATCTGTTGGCCACCTCCAGATCTGGGCATCAATGCTGCCCAGCGAACCATTCTTGGCTCTCGTGGTATCGGACTCGCCACTGCGGCCCCTTGGCCCTGGAAGATTGGTAAACGTTCCAGAATGAATGATACCAAGATGGAACCATAACCGAACTGCTTCAGTTTCCCCTGTTTGCACTTTGTGAGCTGCCTTTTCATATTGATAGTTACTGCTTCTGCCCAGTTGAACAATAAGGGACCCATGCATTCTGAGGCCAGCAGGAGTTGGGTCTTTGTGGCCTCGTGCGGAGCCTGCGACCCAGCAGCCCGCGTAATGGTATGGAGAACTACTCTCAGTGCTAGATCAGGGATGGTGTGGATATCCACCTTCTTGCTTCCTGATCCTGTTTGTGCCCCGCGGCACACCCGTGCCATTACTTCTTCCATCTTTTCCCCAGATGGTCTGCTTCCAGTCAGTACAGGGATTGGACCTCTGCGGGACAATCCAGTGATGAAATAAACATCAGTGACCTCCAGTTCCAACACCTGGTCTCGTAACCTGAACACCTGTTCCTGTTCGTCCCAGATACTGATTAGATACTGGAGGAGCTCGGGCTGAGCTCGTAAACATGGCGTGAGGAAGAACTTTTTCAATCCACAATTTCTAAGTGCATTCATGCAAGCTTGGCTTTGCATGGCCTGTTCATCCTCTTCTCCGTGCTCTCGTTCCTTCCATTCGATTGCCATTTTGAGTGATTATCTGCATTCACATGGTCAAAAACCCTTAGTTAGATCTTTGATGAGCTTCAAATTCCATGCAATTTGGTCTAAATGTCGAAATTTTGGGCGAAATTTGAGGTTCGGCCGCTGGCGCGGCTGTTTTGTGAACAGTCGCGCCACATGGCGCGAGCCCTTTGTAAAAAAGAGCTCATTGGCGCGGGTCCGTGCCCGATACCCGCGCCAATGGGCGCAGCCCTAAAAATTTAAAAATGACCACACAGAACTGATTTTTAAGGGAAAGCTATTAAAAAATGAATGAAAATGAAGAGCAAAAGAGTGCCTCTTACCTGTGACAGACGAGAAGCTGAATGGTCGACTGGATTTGTCGCAATCACCGTCAGAAGTTTCTGCTCCAAAAGGACCACTGTTGCTTTTCACCAAGGTAAATAGTAAAAGTAATTTTATTTTTACCAATTCGACATATTTATAACTTTTTTCGACGTTAAATGAGTTTTAGAAGTTATTTTTATTAAATATTCGCATATGTTATGTCGAAAATGGATTTTACGCTTGCTTGGTATGTGCAGCAGCAGGTTTTTGCGACTTAAACGATGGAAACGAGTTGTATTTTATACTTTTTCGGACTCGGTAAATACACGAAAAAGTCACTCTGGAGTCATCTTTCAGCTCTTTTCTGACTCTCTAAATATGAAAAGATTGCCGAGGCCCTTGTCGTTTCGATCTCGTTAAAATGGACATGAATCGACATCCACCCAGTATAAGTTTAACCCTTTTTCGGGCTGGGATGGATTGATTACGAAAAAGGAATACCCTAGCCTATCGCGACTAGGAGGTTTTCCCCGGATATTGTTTTCTACCTTTTCGGATCTGGGGAACTATTTACGAAAAGGGACCTGTGGAGTTTTCTTTTCCGCTGTCTTTTCAAACTCTCTAAACATGAAAAGACGCCGAGTTCTTCATTTGTCAGACTCGTTAAACCCTGATGACATCGGATCTAGTCGAAATGACGTTCTCCGAGTTTCTCCTTCCTGGGACTCGTTAAATGCACCAGGATGGATTCGCCCGAAGGGCGGACTTATATCGCAAGCATATGCTATCCCCTTCAAGCTTGTTATTAAAAATAATTGGGGTACTCGCCAGAAATGGTGGGGGGAAAATGGAACCATCGTCGTTGTCGTCGGCAGTATGTCGCTCTTGAACATGGCACTTGTCCGCATTCGTGTCGGGTTGGGGACATCTCATCTCGTTGCTTCACTTTGCCTCCATGGGTTTGGGTAATCTCTTTTGACCTCTCATCTGTTCACTGCCTCGTCGCCATGACCTCTGATCCGTTGATGTCACATACTTCCAAATCCATTGTCGTGCCGTTTATGTGATCAAGAGAAGTTGGCCTCTCGCAAATATCAACCTTCCTCTCTGCTTTCAACATCCTGATTCACAACAAAAACATCATGTTCCTCTCGTCTCGTGTCGATGATGTGGGAATCATTATGGCCCACCTTCGATCAAGGTCACTTCGTCGACATCAACTCATTATCCAGAAGTTGGTCTATAGACTTATCCAAGAAGTTGGTCTAGAGACTCCTTATGGTACCTTGGAGCCTGCATGCCTCAATGGCAGGGTCGTCGCATTCGACGCGAGGTTTACATCATTGGCCTCCGATCGAGTGATTCTGCGGGTGTTCGACGTCAACTCATTTATTCGCACGCCGTAGATTGTACCTTAGTACCTTGAGGACCATTGTCATTATTGGTGGTTTCTCTCGCGTCTGTTAACAGCTTTCATCATTGGCTGGTAATCAGACGATGTTCTTGCATGTTCGACTTCAGCTCATATATTCACATGCTTGAACTTGTACTTTGTTGGGTCGAGATGGAGCGCAAGACCCTGGATTGTGTCTGTTGTAATCCAGGCTGCGATTGTGGATTATTATCATTATGTACATGACTCACTGATTGGATGGCTGCGACCATACCTGAGTCTATTTGTTTGATCTTAGTTGGATGGCTGCGCCCATACCCTGGATTCGGATTATAGCATACTCTATTTCGGATGGCTGCGTCCATACCACTTATACATCATGTACTTGAGATATCAGTTGTATCTTTCTGCGCAGGTTTTCCGACGGCGGGCCTTCAGTTGAACATGTTCTCGTAAAGCATTTCACCCCTCTCTCTCTCGGGCCTCATACTTTAGGGGGCATTTGTTACACAGTAATTTGTCACCGTCCCTACCATTCCCCGTCCCGCACAATGGAGGACCCATTTTGTGACCTGTGAACATTGTCATGCCTTGAAAACATCATCAATGCATTCCTCTAAGCATGAGCTTCATTTGCCCTCGAGACATCTCCTTGCAACCAAAGGAATCTTTGGAATGGTTAAAGGTGCGATCGGTCTTGTTAGTGTCTCGTGATTTGGCATATTGGCAAGCCAAGTGACAGGGTAACATTAAACCAACTTTGGAGCCCCAGGAACTAGCCTTCCTAGACTCAGAGAAGGCTCTCTCTATTATGCAAAGGATGTAAACTTGTTTTCTTTCTATGTATTTGATTTTAGGCTAGTTGTTAAGTATTTTTTGATTTGTTTTAGTTTTTTTGAGGGGAAACTGATCAAAGGGATAAATAGATAAAAGTTTGTCATATCAACTGGGCTATGGGGTCGAAAAGGTCGAGACTATCTCAAATGGTGGACGAGGTATTACTGCAGGGCCAATTTGGTCGAGGTAAATGGATTCTTTGGGTGAAAGTGAAATGATATGGACATTAAGTTTGTGAAATACAAAGAGATTTTAAGCATAAATATTTAAACAGCAAGCATTCATGTGGTAGGGCTAACCATTAATCACTATGAACGAAACTCAAACTGATAGATGCAGAAAATAAACAATCCAGTGATACATAGAAGTATAAGACTTTCTAACTTTGGGAAAATCACCTTCATACTTTTGGGAAAACAAACAAGACAAACAAACAACTCAATCTATGAAGAGGGAACTCCTAAACATCATATCTTGAGCTATCGGGAACTTTGAAATAAGACTGCAAAGCATGGACAAAGGGCAAGATCGAAACAAGACCTCTTTGACTTAACTAAGACAACCAATAATTCAGAGAGAGATTTCAGAAATGGAGTTTTGATTAGCTATGAGTAAGCAGGGCATACCATGAATCATACTAGACAACATACATAATAACTATTAATGAAACTGATAACAAGTTCTTAGGGTACCAAAGAGCAATTAAGAATTCTTTGACATAAACAAGAAAGATAAAAACATAGAAGCTGTAATGAAACAGGAAACTTGAGGTGCTTCCCTGGGCATATCTCAAATCTATTCTTTACTGACCTACAGCAAGCAAGAAGCATGAAAACATGTATGATAAACTAAGGAAACATAACAGATAAGGAACACAATACCATTCACCAAGCCATGGAATCCTACAAACAATCCTCCTCCACCATCCAAGACAAGCAAGAAATCATCCACTTCATGAGACAAAGTATTTCTTCAAAGATTGTAATGCTATGTATTGCTCTATAACATCAATTTCAGCCTCTGGTTACAATTTATTCTCTTGGATTATATAGGCCAAAGAGAAAGAAACCCTCCTAGAGCATCTAGAAGGCCATTGGCCTAATACAAATATCTGATTTTGTCCTTGAGGCTTTGCAAAGCCCAAGGCTCGAAATATCTTCAAAAATATCTATTTAAGCTAATCATAGAAATAAAATTGACTTTTAATCTTTGACATGGAGTTAAAAATAGCTAAACGCACATTTGGATGAGCATATTCAGAAAACTACTTTTTTAGCCAAAATGCTACAGGGGTGTAGCAGCAGAAAGAATCTTGTTTTGCAGACAACTTTTGAGGAAACTCCCGATGTTGAAACAAAGCCCGTGATAGCTCGTTGGAAAGCCCTAGATGTCTAGTTTATGGAACTACTTGATTATTCCCAAACTGATCCCTGGAAGTCTATCAAAAGGTGGACTGAGTGAAAAACCCCAGGAGGGTCTCATCTGTTGATATGTGAGGCAGAAAGGTGAAATTTGACTGATTTTTGCCTCTTTGGGGACCAAAACACCTCCTTTTGATCTGAAAACTTGTGAGTAGCTGCCCCCAAATTTAATACATTCAAAAAAATGACTTTCATGAGCTGAGGATGCTCCTAGAACCCATGGCAGTGCCTAGAAAAATGTGCAATTAGGGCCAAAAAACACAAAAAACAAAATCATGTCAAAATTTGCTCAATTTTGGCAAGCAAGCCCCTTATGGGTTTTTAGAAGCATGCAAGGAAGCTGAGGCCAAGATTTCAAGCCTAGATATGTCCTTTTCCACTTTTTTCCGCCGGGTGCCTCCTTGGGCAGTTTTGAGTTTGGCTCACTGTTTTATGCTTGTTTGTCATCACTGTGACTGCCTTCATCTGCTTTTTGCATGTTGCCACTATCTTCATTGTTTTCCTCACTTTTCCCTTGGGGACTGTATCCTCCTTTATCTGTGATTTTTCCATCCTTTTGTGAATCATCTTTACCATCATCAGTTTGTTCAGCTCCTTTATGAAGATTGCCCTTATCTTCATTATCATTGTTTTCATCTTGTTTCTTGGCTGTTGGCTTTACTATCACCTTCTGTTCTTTCTTATCACTGCTTTGATTAGACTCTTTCTTTCCACTTTCAAATCAAAACAGGTCTTTAAACTGTAAATAGGCCTCCTTTCTAAACAACCACTGTCTTTTTGTCTCTTTCATCTGGGTTGCCTTGTTCACTGCTTTAGGAGTAAGAACAAAATCTTGATCTGCAATGTGGACCTGCTCTCCATCTAATCTCCGAGCAAATAACTCAGTTTAGGAGAGGGCAGTTAGTAACCTCTTGGATTTTGTTGCAAAAGTTGAGGCAGCTCACTTCTTGAAAATAGGACAAGGTTGAGAGGGATGTACTGATCTCTTTGATAGTAGTGGGTTCAAACCTATTATGCTGGCCTGCCTCCTTAGCCCTTTCCTTGGAGGCATATTTGTTTTTGATTACTTTCACTGACTTATCAAAACAAGTTTTTCTTCTTTAGCATAAACCACTGCTTTCCTCCTTGTAGGATTGTGTTTCACTTTAACCACTCCAACCCAGCAAGTTTTAACTGACAAAGGCCTTGCTACTTCAAACACTAGCTTTTGGTAAAAGGTTATATTTTGAAAACAAACTTATATTTGATCCTTGAACTCACTGTCTTTTATATCACTGACCAAAACAAGTCCTTTTCAATTAAAATGAGTATTTTTCCCTAAAACTGTGTTTTTACCTTATCACTGAGTAAAAAAGCTTTTTTTCAAAATGAAAATAAGCCTTCCTACTTTGAAAATACTGAGTTCTCCCTTTTCAAAAACTATGCCTGGCTTCTTAAGCAAAACATGGCTTTCAACTGATAATGATCCCTTTCTCAAAAACTGGGTTTTTTCTTCTTACTCAACAACAGGCCTTTTGCAACCAGACAATAGCCCTTTTTCCTTAATCATTGTTTTGTTTCCTCTTTTTAAACATGGTGGTTTTTAGCATAAACAGTGTTTTTGCCTTCAATGGGGCTATGTCTTTTTCTTAATAAAATGACTCTTAACACCTCCCAAACTCATAAACTTAGGCGAAGAAAATCAGTAAATACCTCTTGAAAATGTATGGCTGCTTTCGGAGATGAGTTCACGAGGCAATAATTTGCTTTAAGGTGAATTGGAGGTTGTTTGAGCGGTGCTACGCTGCTGTGCATAAGCGCGTAGCACCTGCACGCCATCGTGTGTTGTCGGGTCGGGCCCTGCGCGCCCTCTGAACGCCGAGCGGGTGAAAACCACAGGCGCGTCGCGCCCTATGTAAACTGTTGTGTAAAGACGCTACAGGCGCGTCGCGCAAACCTACAGGCGCGTCGCGTCTTCAAACTTCTTGCCAACTGCTTGTCCAGGGTTCGAAAAATGTTTCTTTTCTCCCTTTGCACAAAATAGAAAATGACCTTCTCCTTTGAGAGCTTTTATAGCTCTTTTAAAATGTTTTTGAACGCCTTTTTTCCCTCCTTTTGGTATTGGCAAAATTTTCCCTTAAAACAGAAACTTGCCCAGCTTTTTATCAATTGAAAAAGTTTCTCCTCGACATTTTACCCTTGTAATTGTAATCAAACTGAAAGTTTTCTTAAAACACGGTATCTCTCCTTTTTTCAAACAAATTTTAACCTTTGTTGATTTTCCCTCTACTCATCTCTAGGAGGAGGCATTCTGGCTAATGTAACCACTTAGGTTACTTGAAACCACTTTTGAAACTATGTTAATTTGTGAAGGGGGTGCTCTCAAAATATTTTCTGGGCGCTTGTTTTCCACTTCAGGTTTCAATATTTTTATAAATTCAAGGCTCTGTGTGTCATTTGATGGAAAACATCTCAACGTTGCAAACTCCTTGTTATCCCTGATGCTTTTTACATAGACCATTTAGGGGTATCTATGTGATCTTTTCCATTTATCACTCTGGAATATCTTGAAACAAACTGAGTCTGTTTACTAGCTGATTTCTCTCCTTTTTTGCATGGTGTCTTCACAACAAGACATTTTAAGCTCAGTATTTGCCCTAATGGTTTTTCTTAAAGACAGAGTTAACACTTGATGACTTGGCCCTCTGCTTATTTGTGAAGGAGCCCTTGTAAACACTGTGTTTTTGCCATCTGCTCATAATTTAAGGAGGCCTTTTTAAAACACAACAAACTCCTTTCATCTAATACTACTACAACATTTGAAGATTTGTCTTTTGAACCAGTTTTCTGTGGGCCCTCTGCTTATCATGAAGGAGGCAATGTTTGACAACTGCATGGGTGCTTTTTGACCTCTGTTTAACAAAATGAAAAATGTCCATGAACAAACTCTTTGTGGCTCTTTAGACAAACTATGTTTATCATTCAAAACATATTTTGTGCTTGTCATTCAAGGGAGACTTCTTTAGGACTGTGAGGGGTGCCCTTTCTCTTCTGGAAGGAGGTCTTTGATCTGTCAGTGTTTAACCTTTGAGAAAGGCTACCTTTCCCAAATCTAGGCCCTTTGAGACTGTACCTTTATCCTCAGCCTATCTTTTGAAGGAGGCTTCCAAAAAACAGTATTTGTGACCCTTCAGACCTACTATAAGGCGCCCTAATAATCTGCTGATGGAGGTCCTGAAGACTATAAAACTTCATTCATTTCAAAACTATGTCCCTTGTGTGTTTGTTTGAAAAATACAAATAGAAGGCAATAGTGAATCTTTGGTACTTATCCTTGATGAAATCATTTGAATAATAATGCCCTTCGCTTCATGAGGACCTATCAGTAATGAATATCCCTGTTTGCATGAAATCATTGTGCAAATTTCAAGAGAAAATAATGTGGTTTGTAAATGGTGAGTGCTCACTGCCATGCATCCTTGAAACAACTCTTTTCCCTTGACTGTGTTTTCACAGGGTGCAGTGAAGTTGCTTGTGATAGTCTTTCAAAACTTAGTTCATGTTAAAGTATAAGGAGCAGTTGTTCTTCATTATACCCTCACCATGATGCCTAATTTTCTTTAAAACTCTTTTTTCCAGAAGACTATCACTGTTGGTGGTATAAGGCTAATTTGTAGGGCTGGCCACCATCTGCACTTCTCTCTGACTTCCATAGTAAACTGACACAGTATGAAACTTTCTCCTGAGGCGCTCCCTTTGCTTGTACTTTGTTTAGTGTCATTAATCAGTACATCCTTGCAGAGATGAAAAAACAGGTGCTTTTGAAGTTTGGAGGGCTTCTTTGATGTTTCATGGGGATCATGCCTGAATCTAATCATATTTCTTCAGACAGGGAAAAATCCTTCTCTTTTCCTGGTTTGAACATTCCTGAGCCTTGCTAAAAAAAACAAAATAAAGTGACCTCTTTGATGGTGCATGTCCTAGGGATAGACAAGGGTTTTTCTTTGGAAAATAACATGATATGATGCTTGACTGATATTGAAGACAGGGTTTTTGGCTTAAAACAGTTTCGCCAAGGAATTTTCCCTAAGACACCACCACCTAGACCTACATACTTTGTCATGGATTTTGAATGGCTTCTTGGGCATGAGTAGGTTATCACATGACAAAGTGATCAGTGGGAGAGGGGTAGACACTTTGTTAAATGTTGGACAGTGAGTTGCATAAAAAACAACGGATTTTGATGGTAGAGAGACAAACTTGTAACAGCTATAGACAGCGAGGTTTTGCTAAATTGAGATAGGTAGGGAAACTGAAGGGTTTTTCTCATTATAGGCTGAAAGAGAGGGGTAGGAAGACAAAAAATTGTTTGAGGTGTTTTCTAGATGACAAATTTACAGATTTAGATTAGCTTCTAGAGAACTCAGCCAAGGAATCTAGTCATCAAAATAGGTAAAAATACTGATGACTAACAATGGCTCCATTTGGAGAGGGCAGCTCGCTTTCAGGAGGTGTCCAGAATTGCAGATCTTTGGCTTGTGAAGACCAGTGCCTTATCCATTGGCGCAAATTTCTCTCTTTATTGATGCTATTTCTGAAAATTTACAACATGATTAGCATTGACCTCATCTCTACCTACCCAGTTATATCTCCTAACATTTTTTCTTCTTTAGGTGCGCTTGGACTAGCAACCCTTTGACATGATATTTTTGAAAAAAGGAAAACTATATAATTCTACACTTATATCTTCCGAGAGTTCAGATTAAACTGATGAACTCCTTTGATTTATCTACCTATGCTAGATCGACTATCAAGATTAAGTTGTTTGACAGAATTTCATTCACTAAACTAAAACATGAAATTGAAAAATGACCAAATCAGGATTAGATGGTCTGATTTGTCATGTGTTTGTGGCATAAAAGACAAATATTATTTTTGCACAAAATGAGATTTAGAAAAATCAGGGCTAGGATAGATAGTTTGATTTTCATCCCTATTTTCCTCTTTGGTTCTGTTTTGAGCATGTGGAACCAGTATCTTGTCCTAATCTACCTTCATTGATAAGTCAAGCTTACACATTTTGACTATCACTTCTTTCACTAACTTATCAGCAATCAATTTAAAACATGTTCAGTTATGATTAGGCTAGATAACTAAACAAGATATCTTTTGAGCACTAGTAGTGGCATTTAGACTTGCACACTTTCAGTATGACTATTTTTTGAACATGGGGCTTTTCTGTTGTTTTTTTAAAACTGCCCTCTTTTCAACTTTTCTACTGTTTTTGTATTTTTTGTTTTTGATTTATTTCTTCAAACAGTGATATGTGCAACGAGTGAAAATTTTTAAAACTGGAGCTGTTGACAAAAGTAATGTTTTAGTGTCCTGCCATTTACAGGACCTCCAAAAGTTTCAGTCCCATCAGGTTCTTGCAAGAAAAAAGCATTGTTTCCGCTAACTGAACTGATAATGAAAGGCCCTTTCCATAAGTTTTCAAACTTACCATGCTTTCCTTTATCTTCTCTTCTGGAATCCCATTTTAATACTTTATCCCCAATCTAAAAATAATTTTCCTTGGTCCTTCTGTCAAAAATTTGTTTCATCTTATCTTGCGCTAACTGAGTCCTTTGGTAAACTTCTTCTCTTATTTATTGTAAATGGATAGTCTGATGAAATCATTTGAATCATAATTCCCTTTGCTTCATGAGGACCTGTCAGTAATGAATATCCCTGTTTGCATGAAATCATTGTGAAAATTTCAGGAGCAAATAATGTGCTTTGTAAATGGTGAACACTCACTGCCATGCATCCTTGAAACAACTCTTTTCCCTTGACTATGTTTTCACAGGGTGCAGTGAAGTTGCTGGTGATAGTCTTTCAAAACTTAGTTCATGATAAAGTATAAGGAGCAGTTGTTCTTCATTATACCCTCACCATGATGCCTAATATGCTTTAAAACTCTTTTTTCCATAAGACTATCACTGTTGGTGGTATAAGGCTGATTTGTAGGGCTGGCCACCATCTACACTTCTCTTTGACTTCCATAGTAAACTGAGACAACATGAAACTTTCTCCTGAGGCACTCCCTTTGCTTGTACTTTGTTTAGTGTCATTAATCAGTACATCCCTGCAGAGCTGAAAAAATAGATGCTTTTGAAGTTTGGAGGGCTTCTTTGATGTTTCATGGGGATCATGCCTGAATCTAATCATATTTCTTCAGACAGGGAAAACTCCTTCTCTTTTCCTGATTTGAACATTCCTGAGCCTTGCTAAAAAAAACAAAACAAAGTGACCTCTTTGATGGTGCATGACCTAGAGATAGACAAGGGTTTTTCTTTGGCAAATAACAAGACATGATGCTTGACTAATATTGAAGACAGGGTTTTTGGCTTAAAACAGTTTCGCCAAGGAATTTTCCCTAAAACACCACCACCTAGACCTACATACTTTGTCATGGATTTTGAATGGCTTCTTGGGCATGAGTAGGTTATCACATGACAAAGTGATCAGTGGGAGAGGGGTAGACACTTTGTTAAATGTTGGACAGTGAGTTGCATAAAAAACAAAGAATTTTGATGGTAGAGAGACAAACTTGTAACAGCTATAGACAACGAGGTTTTGCTGAATTAAGATAGGTAGGGAAACTTAAGGGTTTTTCTCATTATAGGCTGAAAGAGAGGGGTAGGAAGACAAAAATTTGTTTGAGGTGTTTTCTAGATGACATATTTACAGATTTAGATTAGCTTCTAGAAAACTCAACCAAGGAATCTAGTCATAAAAATAGGTAAAAATACTGATGACTAATAGTGGCTCCATTTGGAGAGGGCAGCTCCCTTTCAGGAGGTGTCCAGAATTGCAGATCTCTGGCTTGTGAAGACCAGTGCCTTATCCATTGGCGCAAATTTCTCTCTTTCTTGACGTTATTTCTCAAAATTTACAACATGATTAGCATTGACCTCATCTCTACCTACCCAGTTATATCTCCTAACATTTTTTCTTCTTTAGGTGCGCTTGGACTAGCAACCCTTTGACATGATATTTTTGAAAAAGGGAAAACTATCTAATTCTACACTTATATCTTTCGGGAGTTCAAATTAAACTGATGAACTCCTTTGATTTCTCTACCTATGCTAGATCGACTGTCAAGATTAAGTTTTTTGACAGGATTTCATTCACTAAACTAAAACATGAAATTGAAAAATGACCAAATCAGGATTAGATGGTCTGATTTGTCATGTGTTTGTGGCATAAAAGACAAGCTACACACAAATATTATTTTTGCACAAAATAAGATTTAGAAAAATCAGGGCTAGGATAGATAGTTTGTTTTTCATCCCTGTTTTCCTCTTTGGTTATGTTTTGAGCATGTGGAACCAGTATCTTTTCCTAATCTACCTTCATTGATAAGTCAAGCTTACACATTTTGACTATCACTTCTTTCACTAACTTATCAGCAATCGATTTAAAACATGTTCAGTTATGATTAGGCTAGATAACTGAACAAGATATCTTTTGAGCACTAGTAGTGGCATTTAGACTTGCACACTTTCAGTATGACTATTTTTTGAACATGGGGCTTTTCTGATGTTTTTTTAAAACCGCCCTCTTTTCAACTTTTCTACTGTTTTGTATTTTCTGTTTTTGATTTATTTCTTCAAACAGTGATATGTACAATGAGTGAAATTTTTTAAAACTGGAGCTCTTGACAAAAGTAATGTTTTAGTGTCCTGCCATTTACAGGACCTCCAAAAGTTTCAGTCCCATCAGGTTCTTGCAGGAAAAAAGCATTGTTTCTGCTAACCAAACTGATAATGAAAGGCCCTTTCCATAAGTTTTCAAACTTACCATGCTTTCCTTTATCTTCTCTTCTAGAATCCCATTTTAATACTTTATCCCCAATCTAAAAATCATTTTCCTTGGTCCTTATGTCAAAAAATTGTTTCATCTTATCTTGCGCTAATTGAGTCCTTTGGTAAACTTCTTCTCTTGTTTGTTGTAAATGGATAGTCTGATTTATCCTCCTTTGCATGTCATTTTCTTCTATTTGAACTTCTTGTAATAGCTTCATCACTGGAACCCCTAAATATGTTGGGAAAATGGCATCCATTCCATACACTAGTTGATAGGGAGACATACCGATTGATTTTTTGGTGGTTAGTCTATCAGTCCATAGTGCATGCACTAGTATACCATGCCATGCCTTTTAATTTTGTTCAAGAAGCTTCTTAATGATGTTGACTAGGCTTTTGTTAGAGGAGTCGGCTAAACCATTACCTTGGGGGTAATAAGCTGTGGAATGTCCTAATGTAATATGATATTTGTAACAGAAGTCAACCATTCTTTTGGAGGAAAAGGCAGTAGCGTTATTAGTGATGATTTTCCTAGGACAACCGAATCTAGATAAAATGTTGGTTTCTAGGAACTTGATGATGATTGAATCGGTGGCATTCCGGGAGGGTATGGCTTCTATCCATTTGGTAAAGTAATCAGTGGCTGTGAGGATCCATTTGTGTTGAGCAGACTAAGAAGGGTGTATTTCCCCAATAAAATCTAACCCCCAATGCTGGAAAGGACCTTCAACTATGATGGGATGTAAGGGCAAAGGTAAAATCTTTTTCTTGCCATAAAAAATTTGGCATTTATGGCATGTCATAACAAGTTTGTGAGTGTCAGGAAACAAGGTAGGCCAATAATAACCGGCTCTAAGGATTTTTTTGGCTGTGGTTTTCCAGTAGAGATGCCCTCCGCATTCTCCTTCGTGCATTTCGTGCATAATTTTTTCTACATCATCTTCAAGAAAAAATTTAAGCAGCATACTAGTGGGATTTTTCCAATATAGAATTCCATCTAGAATAAAAAACTTTAAAGATTTTTGTTTGAGGAATCTTGCTTTTGTCTTTGATAAGGTTGGAGGAGCATTAAGATAAAATAACACGTAAATAATATCATTATACCAAGGTGAATTTAAAAACATTTCTTCAACATGAGGGGCTGCGCATTCTTCTTGTTCTTCTAAGGTGTCAACAAAATTTATATCTAATGCTTGGAGGTTTTTTTCAGCCATTAGTCTTGCGAGTCCTTGTCCCTTAACAAGTTTGGTGGGTTGGATTTCTAAGTCATATTCCAAGATGATAGCGATCCATTTTCCTCTTTTACCATCGGGATATTGATTTAATATATCTTTGACGACGACATGGGGAACGAAAGCAATGATATGAGAATGTAAGATATAAACTCGGATTCTTGCCTTGCTACATTCTTTTGTAATAATACTGCAACTACCGTGTGTTCAGATGCAAATGAGAAAATGTAAAAATATTTGGTGAAATCAGGACTTATCAGTACTAGTGTTTCGGTGAGTGCTTCTTTAACCAATTCAAAAGATTTTTTGGCTTCTGTAGTCCATTTAACTCCAACTTCCTTTTTTAACATGTTTGTGATGTCTCTCAAAAGTTCGGCAAGATTTGGAATGAATCTTCTTAAGAAATTAATTTTTCCGATAAAGGATTGTAATTCCTTAATGTTTCTGGGGCGACTGATTTGCAATATGCATTCGATTCTTTTGGGGTCTATTTTCATTCCATCTTTAGAAATGATGTGACCTAGGAGTCTTCGTTCTTCGAGACCGAAAAGTGTTTTCTTGGGATTCAGAGATAAACCATATTTTCTACATTTTTCGAAAACCTTTCTCAAGTGAACCAGATGCTCTTCATCTGATTTGGAATATACTGTGATGTCGTCAAGATATATGACTATGAAATAACCTATGTCTTCTGAGAAATATATGTCCATGGCTCTTTGGAATGTGGAACAGGCATTCATTAATCCAAAAGACATTTTAACATACATGAAAGTGCCGCAAGGTGTGGTGAAAGCAGTTTTGTGTTGATCACTAGGAAAAACCAGCACTAGGTTGTATCCGGAAAAACCATCAAGCAATGAGATTCTTTTAGCACCCACCACTTTCTGAAGTATGTGGTCCATTTTGGGCATAGGATAGTTGTCTTTTAAAGAGGCTCTATTCAGATTTCAGAAATCAATGCAAAGTCTAATCTTACCGGTCTTTTTTCTAACTGATACCAGATTTGAAACCCACTCAGAGTACCTAAGGGAAACTATTATCCCGGCATCATACATCTTTTTTATTTCCTTCTCAACTAAAGGTAGTAAGACTAGATTTATTCTTCTTAACTTTTGTTTGAAAGGTTTCTGGTTTTCTTTGAGGGGATCTTATGTTGAATGATGCTTGTGTCGTATGATTTCAAATCTTGGTATACCCAGGCGAACACATATTTAAACTCTTTGAACAACTCAATGTATTTCTGTTTTTTGTGAGAAGGGAGAGTTTTGGACAGTTTAATCATTTTTGGTTCTTCTGTGCTTCCTATGTTATATTCTTCTATATCAATCTCAGTAGATTCCATTTTTGGTTTTTTGGCCACGTCATTAAAATCAAACAATTCCTCTAAGGGTGCAAGCCCTCTGGGTATGGTGTCATTTTCACAGTGTAAGTCTTCAAGCTCTCTTTGGTCTAGTTCTTCACGTGTTTCGGCTTCATATGGATGATTAATCAAGTTTACATCTGTTAGAGAAGGTAAATCTGGCTCTTGGTCTTCTTTTTTGTCAAAACTTCTTTCTTCATGTTCTAACTTTGTTTTAGTCATTTAAAACTTATTTTTAGATTGCAAAAAATCATCAATTTGTTCATCATCTTTGAATATTTTCCAATGGTCAATGTTGTCCGGCACTGTAGGACGATGTTTGACTTGGATACTGCATTGTTCTTTTAAACATGGTATTTAGGAATTGCTTGCGGCAAAGGCAAGCTCATTCGCTAGGCTATTTTGAGTCCTAGGAATATAAGTGAGTTCATATCTTTCAAAGGTTTTAAGGATGTCTAATGCTACATTCTTGTATTCTCTCAGTCTTGAGTTTTTTGCCGAATATTCACCTTTGATTTTTATAATTAAAAGTTCTAAATCTCCCTGGGCTGATATTTTCTCAGCGCCTAAGTCTTTAAGTAAGTGCAGACCAAGGAGAAGAGCCTCATATTCTGCAATGTTATTGGTACATTGGAACTCTAATCTGAAAGAATGACCTTCATTAGTATTGTGTATCCAAATGCCAACCCCCGAACCAGTTTTTCCACAGGAACCGTCAAAGCTTATACTCCAAAGAGTTTCTTTTTCATGCGTGTTACTAAGCTATTTTTCAGGTTTCTTAGAACTTTGATCATCAGTTTCTTTATCTGGGGATGGGTAATGTTGTTCTGATGGTTTGAAATCTTCTTCATTTTCTTTTATCTGCTCATTTATATCACTTTCATTGTATAAGATAAAAGAATTTAAATTGGAATGAATGGAATAAACTGGAGTATTGTTTGGCCTATCTAGGTTGCTTACCATATATTTCATGTGAGTTTCTCGGTACAACCTCCTAGTTTGGTTAAAGACCGGGATGGTAGCAAATGACATGTCCATTTGGAGGCTACCTCGTATTTTGGCGGCCCATGATCTTGATAATAGCATTCCATATTTAGGAGGAATATCAGCCACCACTACATCCATGACTAGGCTTTTAGCCGGTATTTGTGTTAGAGTGAAACACAGGTTCTTTATTAGGCCTAAGAATTTGACCCTACTTGAATCAAATGAGTACAAGTCTTTGTAAGGTTTAGTTACCTCTAGGCCTAAAATTTCCACAACTACTTTCGGCATGAGATTGTGAGAGGCCCCGGAATCTAGCATGGCATTATGTAGGATTTGGCCATGTATATTCAGACTAATGTAAAAAGGAAGAGTGGTTCCCTCTTGATATTCCCCTTCTATTTTTGGTCGAAACAACACCTCAGGGGTATCATCAGCTAGGTGTAAAGTATATGCATCATTTCCTATGTTTAGGACCTTTAGCACTTGAGATTTGTATGAGCTTTGGGCAATAAGTTCAGTGAGAGGCATGGTGATCTTAATTTTGGCGATTTCCCCTTCAAAACTGAAGGGTACTTGTAATTTCGATATATTTTCTACGACTTTCTCAACCACGACTTTCTCTATATTCTTAATTTGCTTATTTTGATCTGGGGTTTTGTTCAATATAGTTGTTTCGGGGATCTTAGCAGAGGTACTAGGATAGTTAGGATCAAGGCTTGCCTGGCTATTTTTGTCTTTGTTTTGGTCAATTCTCTTAGCCATGATTTTGTTACTATTTGTTGTTCTTTTAAGAATGGTATTGGGGGCTTTTGTAACAGCAGTGTCTAAGCTACCTTTCTTAGAGTTGTCTTGGTTTTTCTTAATCCTAAGATCATATTGCCTATGAGCTTCCATTATGGCGTTTTGTAATCCTATTTCAGGATCTTCGGGGTCCTCATAATTTGTTTCATATTGGTTTGAGAAGAAGAAAACTTGTTCTTCTTCTGTGAGGAAAACCTCACCCTCGCTATCAGAACCTATCAAGTTTAAGTGATTTTCATCAAGTGGTTCCATATCTCTTTCCACCTCATCAACATAGTTTTCATGGAAAGGTGGCCTGATTTGTTGATCATTTTCCCTTGGTTTGTTTTGAGGTGGGTCTCTTCTAAAGTTTTGGTTTCGGTTTCTGTTTTGAGGGTTTGGCTGGTTGTCCTTAAGAGATGATTTTTCATTCAGATTAATCCTTTCCCACATTTTTTCCATGGATCTAACTAGGTTGTCTATTCTGGGATCTGAGGAGGAAACTGAAGGCATGGCCTCATCTCGGTATGTGACTTTCTTTTCTGATTTGATCCTAGCTCTCTTTTCAGCTAGGTTGGCTTCGACACTAATAGCTACCTTTTGCATTTCTTCTAAAGTTGCGGGGTCTCTTTCTTTTAGTTGGTATGTCATATCTGGATCGAAACCTTCGGGAAATTTTGCTAATTCTGAGCCAAGTGGAGGTTTCATGTGAGGCGGGAGGGCGTTATAAACACTGTTGAACCTAGTGCAATAGTCCTGAACACTTTCCCCCATATTCCTTTTAAGATTTTTATATTCGAAAAGGATTTGGATGGGATTTTTCCTGATTTCCCACCTGTTTATGAAAGTTTGGTATAGTGCTGGGAGGTCATGTATATTGTTAGGAGCTAAGTTTTTAAACCATTTCTTGGGTTCTCCGCCTAGGTTTTGGGCGAACATTCTCGTCTTTATGGTTTCATCTTATAATTCCATATAGTCAAAATCATCACTGATTCTATCTACATGCTATTGAGCAGTAGTAGCCTCAGCTCCGATGAAGTGTTGGATTCGGGATTGATAATAATTCTGCAAAGGTACCAAAGGCAGTGGTAACACTAATGGCGCATCCCAAGTTGCCATGATGGGAGCTAATGGTAGATTTACAGTATGAGGATTTGTGGTATGGGATGAGGTGATTTGCACAGTGGTGGTTTGAATGGGTGTGGCGGAGGTACTTGGACTTGTAGACTGATTCTGAACAGATTTGGGATGATAAGAGCCAAAGTGGTGGAAAAGCTGAAAATCAGGAGGTGTAGTGGGTGAGGCTTCTCTGCTAGGACTCTATTGCAAATCTAAGGGCTCAAGATCGTCAAGGTTGATTTTACTTTGCGACTTGCTTCTAAAAAGAGCTTTTGTTGAACTCAAGTCAAACTGGGAATCTTGCAAGGATGTAAGATGTTCAAGTACAGAGCTTGCTTTGTGGATGGTCCTATCGGTAGCTAAGTTACCAGTTTCAAAAGTTTGCCACAAAATATTTTCTGGGTCATCAACTATGATAGGGGAATTCAGGTCCGGGTGAGATCTGGTATTAATTCTTCGTGAAGCCAGATTTCAAAGTCAAAGTTTAGAGAGGGTGATAGTTGTGATTGCTTTTTGGATATTTGTCCTCTCTAGGGGTTTTGTGAAAATGAAGGCTAGTGGAGTCGCCAGGTGGATTTTCTTGAGATTTATGGTCCACCACCAATACTGACAAAGATGTTTTTTAGGAAAATTCTTTTCTAGAAAAATTTTATGTGAAAACTTGCAAGAATGACTTAAAACTCAGTTCAACAGTTTGCTAGATTGTTGAGAAAGCTATAGTTCTATTTGCAAGTTATTCGGTTGATTTCCTATGTTTAGATGAAGATTTTCTGAATCCCTAAGTTGTACTTAGTTTGTCACTAATTTCAGAGGTTGCATCATGAACTTTGTGTTTTTTGGAAAGGCAAGTCAACAGGATAGTATGATTTATGAAATTTTTGGTTTTTGTGGAGTATTAGGCCTACTAGAGGCTAGTGGAGTCACCAGGTGGATGTTTTGTTGTTTTTAGAGATATGTTTTTATGGTCCACCACCAATAACTAAGAAAAAGCCAATCTAGGGATGTTTTTTGGGGTTTTCTGAGTTTTTTATATGTAGCCTAGTTTGTAAGAGTGTTCTAAACCTGTTTCATCACTTCGCTAAGATGGTGAAACAATAAGATTTTACTCTAAGTGATTTTATAGGTTGTTTGTCTAATTTTAATTTTGAAGGACTAATGAGTCTACAAGAGTTTGCTAGACTATTATGTACTCAGTAGGTCCCACCGTGATCGCCATTATGTTAGGGAGCGGTGCGATAAATCGACAAGATATTCTTCTTAAGGGATGCTGAAATGTTTAGGGAAGTCTAAGTTTGTTTATTACTCAAAGTCCCACCATGATCGCCATTATGTTAGGGTCCCGTGATTTGGCAGATTGGCAAGCCAAGTGACAGGGTAACATCAAACCAACTTTGGAGCCCTAGGACCTAGCCTTCCTGGACTTAGAGAGGGCTCTCTCTATTATGCAAAGGATGTAAACTTGTTTGCTTTTTATGTTTTTGATTTTAGGCTAGTTGTTAAGTATGTTTTGGTTTGTTTTAGGTTTTTTTGAGGGAGAACTGATCAAAGGATAAATAGATAAAATTTTGTCAGATCAACGAGGCTATGGGGTCGAAAAGGTCGAGACTGTCTCAAACGGTGGACGAGGTATATTAATGCAGGGTCGATTTAGTCAAGGTAAATGGATTCTTTGGGTGAAAGTGAAATGAGATGGACACTAATTTTGTGAGAGACAAAGGGGTTTTAAGCATAAATAGTTTTATAGCAAACATCCATGTGGTAGGGCTAACCATTAATCACTATAAATGAAACTCAAACTTATAGATGCATAAAATAAACAATCAGGCGATGCATAGAAGTATAAGACCCTCTAACTTTGGGAAAATCACCTTCAGACTTTTGGGAAAACAAATAAGACAAACAAAAAACTCAACCTATGAAGAGGGAACTCCTAAACATCATATTTTGAGCTATTGGGAACTTTGAAATAAGACTGTAGAGCATGGGCAAAGGGAAAGATCAAAACAAGACCTCTTTGACTTAACTAAGACAACCAATAATTTAGAGAAAGGTTTTAGTGATGGGGTTTTGATTAGCTATGAGTAATCAGGGCATACCGTGAATCATACTAAATAGAATATATAATAACCATTAATGAAATTGATATTCTTAGGGTATCAAAGAGCAGTTAAGAATTCTTTGACATAACCAAGAAAGAAGAAAAACATAGAAGCTGTAATGAATCAGGAAACTTGAGGTGCCTCCATGGGCATGTCTCAAATCTATTCTTTACTGACCTACAGCAAGCAAGAAGCATGAAAACATGTATGATAAACTAAGGAAACATAACAGATAAGGAACACAATACCATTCACCAAGCCATGGAATCCTACAAACAATCCTCTTCCACCATCCAAGACAAGCAAGAAATCATCCACTTCATGAGACAAAGTATTTCTTCAAAGCTTGTAATGCTATGTATTGCTCTATAACATCAAGTTCAGCCTCTGGTTACAATTTATTCTCTTGGATTATATAGGCCAAAGAGAAAGAAACCCTCCTAGGGCATCTAGAAGGCCATTGGCCTAATACAAATATCTGATTTTGTCCTTGAGGCTTTGCAAAGCCCAAGGCACGAAATATCTTCAAAAATATCTATTTAAGCTAATAATAGAAATAAAATTGACTTTTAATCTCTGACATGGAGTTAAAAATAGCTAAACGCACATTTGGATGAGCATATTCAGAAAACTGCTTTTTTAGCCAAAATGCTACAGGAGCGTAGTAGCAGAAAGAAGCCTGTTTTGCAGACAACTTTTGAGGGACCTCCCGAAGTCAAAATGAGGCCTGTGATAGCTCGTTGGAAATCCCTAGATGTCTAGTTTCTGGCACTACTTTATTTTTCCCAAACTGATCCCTAGAAGTCTGTAAAAAGGTGGACTGAGTGAAAAAACCCAGGAGGGTCTCATCTGCTGATATGTGAGGCAGAAAGGTGAAATTTCACTGATTTTTGCCTCTTTGGGGGACCAAAACACCTCCTTTTGATCTGAAAACTTGTGAGTAGCTGCCCCCAAATTTAATACATCCAAAAAAATGACTTTCATGAGCTGAGGATGCTCCTAGCACCCATGGCAGCGCCTAGAAAAATGTGCAATTAGGGCCAAAAAACACAAAAAACAAAATCATGTCAAAATTTGCTCAATTTTGGCAAGCAAGCCCCTTATGGGTTTTTAGAAGCATGAAAGGAAGATGAGGCCAAGATTTCAAGCCTAGCTTTGTCCTTTTCCACTTTTTTCCGCCGGGTGCCTCCTTGGGCAGTTTTGGTTTGGCTCACTGTTTTGTGCTTGTTTGTCATCACTGTGACTGCCTTCATCTGCTTTTTGCATGTTGCCACTATCTTCATTTTTTTCCTCACTTTTCCCTTGGGCACTGTCTCCTCCTTTATCTGTGCTTTTGCCATCCTTTTGTGAATCATCTTTACCATCATCAGTTTGTTCAACTCCTTTATGAAGATTGCCCTTATCTTCATTATCATTGTTTTCATCTTGTTTCTTAGTTGTTGGCCTTAATATCACCTTCTGTTCTTTCTTATCACTGTTTTTAT
This sequence comes from Pinus albicaulis, assembly GCA_034641835.2. Taxonomy (NCBI): domain Eukaryota; kingdom Viridiplantae; phylum Streptophyta; class Pinopsida; order Pinales; family Pinaceae; genus Pinus; species Pinus albicaulis. The sequence continues at coordinate 46,993 of JAXQQM020083615.1, read as the reverse complement.
TAGACTCTTTCTTTCCACTTTCAAATCAAAATAGGTGTTTAAACTGTAAATAGGCCTCCTTTCTCAACAACCACTGTCTTTTTGTCTCTTTCATCTGGGCTGCCTTGTTCACTGCTTTAGGAGTAAGAACAAAATCTTGATCTGCAATGTGGACCTGCTCTCCATCTAATCTCCGGGCAAATAACTCAGTTTAGGAGAGGGCAGTTAGTAACCTCTTGGATTTTGTTGCAAAAGTTGAGGCAGCTCACTTCTTGAAAATAGGACAAGGTTGAGAGGGATGTAGTGATCTCTTTGATAGTAGTGGGTTCAAACCTATTGTGTTGGCCTGCCTCCTTAGCCCTTTCCTTGGAGGCATATTTGTTTTTTATTCCTTTCACTGACTTATCAAAACAAGTTTTTCTTCTTTAGCATAAACCACTGCTTTCCTCCTTGTAGGATTGTGTTTCACTTTAACCACTCCAACCCAGCAAGTTTTAACTAACAAAGGCCTTGCTACTTCAAACATTGGCTTTTGGTAAAAGGTTATATTTTGAAAACATATTTATGTTTGATCCTTGAACTCACTATATTTTATATCACTGATCAAAACAAGTCCTTTTGAATGAAAATGAGTATTTTTCCCTAAAACTGTGTTTTTACCTTATCACTGAGCAAAAAAGCTTTTTTGCCAAATGAAAATAAGCCTTCCTACTTTGAAAATACTGAGTTCTCCCTTTTCAAAAACTATGCCTGGCTTCTTAAGCAAAACAGGGCTTTCAACTAATAATGATCCCTTTCTCAAAAACTGGGTTTTTTCTTCTTACTCAACAACAGGCCTTTCGCAACCAGACAATAGCCCTTTTTCCTTAATCACTGTTTTGTTTCCTCTTTGTAAACATCGTGGTTTTTAACATAAACAGTGTTTTTGCCTTCAATAGGACTGTGTCTTTTTCTTAATAAAATGACTCTTAACACCTCCCAAACTCATAAACTTAGGCGAAGAAAATCAGTAGATACCTCTTGAAAATGTATGGCTACTTTTGGAGATGATTTCACGGGGAAAAAATCCTCTTTAAAGTGAATTGGAGGTTGTTTAAGCGGTGCTACACTCCTCTGCACAGGCGCGTAGCACCTGCACACCGTCGTGTGTTGTCGGGTTGGGCCCTGGGCGTGCACAGGCACGTAGCACCTGCACACCATCGTGTGTTGTCGGGTTGGGCCCTGGGCACCCTATGAATGCCAGGCGGGTGAAAACCACATGCGCATTGCGCCGTGTGTAAACTGCTATGTAAAGACGCTACAGGCACGTCGCGCAAACCTACAGGCGCGTCACATCTTCAAACTTCTTGCCAACTGCTTGTCCGGGGTTCGAAAAATGTTTCTTTTCTCCCTTTGCACAAAATAGAAAATGACCTTCTCCTTTGAGAGATTTTATAGCTCTTTTAAAATGTTTTTGAACGCCTTTTTTCTTTCTGTTTGGTATTTGCAAAATTTTCCCTTTAAACAGAAACTTGCCCAACTTTTTATCAATTGAAAAAGTTTCTCCTTGACATTTTACCCTTGTAATTGTCATCAAACTGAAAGTTTTCTTAAAACACAGTATCTCTCCTTTTTTCAAAACAAATTTTAACCTTTGTTGATTTTCCCTCTACTCATCTCTAGGAGGAGGCATTCTGGCTAATGCAACCACTTAGGTTACTTGAAACCACTTTTGAAACTATGCTAATTTGTGAAGGGGGTGCTTTCAAAATATTTTATGGGTGCTTGTTTTCCACTTCAAGTTTCAATCTTTTTATAAATTCAAGGCTATGTCTGTCATTTGATGGAAAGCATCTCAACGTTGCAAACTCCTTGTTATCCCTGATTCTTTTTACACAGACCATTTAGGGGTATCTATGTGATCTTTTCCATTTATCACTCTGGAATATCTTGAAACAAACTGAGTCTGTTTACTAATTGATTTCTCTCCTTTTTTTCATGGTGTCTTCACAACAAGACCTTTTAAGCTCAGTATTTGCCCTGATGGTTTTTCTTAAAGACAGAGATAACACTTGATGACTTGGCCCTCTACTTATTTGTGAAGGAGGCCTTGTAAACACTGTGTTTTTACCATCTGCTCATAACTGAAGGAGGCCTTCTTAAAACACAACAATCTTCTTTCATCTAATACTGCTACAACATTTGAAGATTTGTCTTTTGAACTAGTTTTCTGTGGGCCCTCTGCTTATCATGAAGGAGGCAATGTTTGACAACTGCATGGCCGCTTTTTGACCTCTGTTTAACAAAATGAAAAATTTCCATGAACAAACTGTTTATAGCTATTTAGACAAACTATGTTTATCATTCAAAACAGATTATGTGCTTGTAATTCAAGGGAGACTTCTTTAGGACTGTGAGGGGTGCCCTTTCTCTTCTGGAAGGAGGTCTTTGATCTGTTAGTGTTTAACCTTTGAGAAATGCTACCTTTTCCAAATCTAGGCCCTTTGAGACTGTACCTTTATCTTCTGCCTATATTTTGAAGGAGGCTTCCAAAAAATAGTGTTTGTGACCCTTCAGACCTACTATAAGGTGCCCTACTAATCTGCTGATGGAGGTCCTGAAGACTATAAAACTTCATTCATTTCAAAACTGTGTCCCCTGTGTGGTTTCTTGAAAAATACAAATAGAAGGCAACAGTGAATCTTTGGTACTTATCCTTGATGAAATTATTTGAATCATAATGCCCTTTGCTTCATGAGGACCTGTCAGTAATGAATATCCCTATTTGCATGAAATCATTGTGCAAATTTCAGGAGCAAATAATGTGCTTCGTAAATGGTGAGTGCTCACTGCCATGCATCCTTGAAACAGCTCTTTTCCCTTGACTGTGTTTTCACAGGGTGCAGTGAAGTTTCTTGTGATGGTCTTTTAAAACTTAGTTCATGATAAAGTATAAGGAGCAGCTGTTCTTCATTATACCCTCACCATGATGCCTAATTTGCTTTAAAACTCTTTTTGCCAGAAGAGTATCATTGTTGGTGGTATAAGGCTGACTTGTAGGGCTGGCCACCATCTGCACTTCTCTCTGACTTCCATAGTTAACTGACACAGCATGAAACTTTCTCCTGAGGCGCTCCCTTTGCTTGTACTTTGTTTAGTGTCATTAATCAGTACATCCCTGCAAAGATGAAAAAATAGGTGTTTTTGAAGTTTGGAGGGCTTCTTTGATGTTCCATGGGGATCATGCCTGAATCTAATCATATTTCTTCAGACAGGGAAAACTCCTTCTCTTTTCCTGATTTGAACATTCCTGAGCCTTGCTAAAAAAAACAAAACAAAGTGACCTCTTTGATGGTGCATGACCTAGGGATAGAAAAGGGTTTTGCTTTGGAAAATAACAAGACATGATGCTTGAATGATATTGAAGACAGGGTTTTTGGCTTAAAACAGTTTTGCCAAGGAATTTTCCCTAAAACACCACCACCTAGACCTACATACTTTGTCATGGATTTTGAATGGATTCTTGGGCATGAGTAGGTTATCACATGACAAAGTGATCAGTGGGAGAGGGGTAGACACTTTGTTAAATGTTGGACAGTGAGTTGCATAAAAAACAAAGGATTTTGATGGTAGAGAAACAAACTTGTAACAGCTATAGACAGGGAGGTTTTGCTAAATTGAGATAGGTAGGGAAACTGAAGGGTTTTTCTCATTATAGGCTGAAAGAGAGGGGTAGGAAGACAAAAATTTGTTTGAGGTGTTTTCTATATGACAAATTTATAGATTTAGATTAGCTTCTAGAAAACTCAGCCAAGGAATCTAGTCATCAAAATAGGTAAAAATACTGATGAATAATAGGCGCGCTCGTACTAGCCCCTGACATACTGGTGTCTGGTGGGGTATCGTAGCTGCGATTCTGAGTTTGGAAAAACATTTCTTCCCCAGCCATGTAAATTTCATGGTTGTTTTTCCCGGAATCGTCGGGGTTTTGCTGTTGAGGGCTGACCATTCCTTGATGGGGGAAGGGTTCTTGCATCACCGCAGTTGTCTGGGAAGATCCTCCTTGTCCTCGGTTACTCTAAAGCTTTTTAAGCTTAGGTAGTTTGGGACAGTGGTGAGTATAGTGCCCGTACTCACCACATATTGAACAAGAATGGTTTGTTCGTAGAGGTGGCCTTTTGCCTTGCCTTTGGGCATTGCTTGGCTCCTATTTCTGATTCCAGTTGGAGTTACCTCCAACCTAGGATCGCGGTGGGCGTTGTTGGTTGCTGCCCCCCTATCCAGGGTTCCCTTTGGGCTTACTTTTTTCCTTTTTCTTAACCACATTAGGAGGGTAGTTCTCTTGATCATACTGGTGTGGTTGATTTTGGGATGGCTACACAAATTTCACCTGTGCATTTTTTTGCGTAGGTGGGTTGTGTGCTTGGGATTGAGCATATTGTTGTCCCATGTTTGCACCTGGCCGTTGGGGGGGAGTTCTTCCGTCATTCTTTCTTCCTGCGTATTAGGTCCCCTTAGCCAAAGGATAAGGTCCTCCTTGGTGATACGCTAGCACCCTATTAGTCAAATTTTGTTGCTGCATGTGATGAATTTGCAATCCAGATTGAGACATGTTCTGGGTAGACCCATGTGTGTAACCGGGATTCTGACTGCTGCTGCCTAGGTACCCCTGGGTCATTGACCCAATAAGTCCATCTGCAGAGTTATACGTGCCTGGAAATTATTGATAAGATTGCAAGCGCGGGGCGTTGGGCAAGATATTGTATATATTGTATCCTGACTGTGTGTAGATTAGTTCAAGCTGCTGGGATTTACTGATTGCATCCTCTTCGGATGTGGGGTTACATTGCGCCACATCCTTTGAAATATCTGCCATCAGAGTTTTCAAGAATAAATCTAAAAGGACTCGGTCGTCAAGTTTTGCTTTGCATAAACTGCGACGCCGCCTCCATTGATGGAGATGCTCTGAAATATGGGTAGAGGGGGATTGTCTGAAATAAGTCAGTAACTCCATTCCTGAATCGTGGTGAATGGGAAACTGAAAGTATGTGAGGAATGCGGTAGCGAGGGCGCTAAAGGTTCCATGTGAAGAAGGAGGTTGCTCCACGTACCATTTCGCGGCCACTCCCGTAAGAGTGCGTTGAAATAGCCTCAACCAAATAGTATCTTCTATGATGCTATTCGATGAGCACCACAGGTGAAAGGTCATTATATGATTTCCTGGGTATTCTGCTTGCTTGCCTTCAAACTTTGGTATGTCTTAAGGGAGCTTCGTGGGCATGGGAGGCCAATTGGGGTCGTGTGCGATGGGGCATTGGTGAGCTTGGTCAAATCTGGTAGATTCAACGCCGCCAAGAAGGGTGACTGGGAGGTTGACGCCATGGCCACGTGTGAAGATACGAAGTTCTGGGTAGAACAAGGGTTAGTCTGTGACGTACCCTGTTGTGAATTCAGCTGGATTCCCGTATTGGATGCGCTCCTCTGCCCCCCAGGGGACGAGGGGGGAGTGGTGTGCTGTGTGGTGTTGGGAGACCGATTAGGGTTCCCAACTAAGGTTGCTCCAAGAAAGGAGGAACCAACTACTGTTGCAATCTTCCGTCTTTGACGCCTAAACGAAGAAAGACCTGGAACCCCTCTCGGTAATGGGGGGAGGTCAAAAAGATGCCTAGACCGACGAGGTTCCGTTGGAACCATTTGAGTGTCGACCAGGTTAGTTTTTGGAAAAATTTTGAGGGGATTGAGTCTGTGATCACGACAAATTTATGGCCACATACATAAAATAAAGTGAAAATGAAATGAATTTTCCCTTTAACTTAATCTATGTGATCAATCAAGCAAAAAAGGGTTTTGTTTGTTTGCGCGTGATACTCAAAATCCTAGAAGACCTATTACGTCCTCACACACTCAAAAGTAACTAGGCCTTGAGAGGATTTCTTACGAGTGCTAGCACAACGTCCCATAAGAGCTGGCAACATCCCCAGTCAGCGGAAGAGAATCAACCAAGGTAAGGGTAGAGGGTCTGGCGCTTGCATGCACCGTCGCCTATAGGGTAAAGGATGCCCTAGTTTTGGCCACTAATAACCACCGTCCCACGTGAGCGTTCGAGTCTTGGGCTTCTTGGTAGTCAGCTAACAGTAACGAGTATCAGCTGGGTCAGGTAGCCCCAACTGATACCGTACGCACTACACCTAAGCCTAACCCTCTCTAAATCGGGTCTCTGTTGCGCTCGGGTTTTCTTTTCCATGGGCTGATAGGTGGATTTTAAAGCTCCCTAAATACACAACTTCTATGTTTCAATGTGAAGTGTGATCAAGGCGGCTTATTGGATGCCTACCCCCTTGATCCTAACTTAATCTATAAATTCTCTTGTGGCCCCTGTGGGGAGAACTTAGTGAGTTGCTTTAAGTTATTTTTAGGTGGCTTTCTTTTCTTAGTGGGTGAATGTGTGTGAGCGTATGGTGAACAATCTCATAATTTGAACACATGGATATCGGTGATCCTTTAAAAAAATCCCCTAGTTAAACTATGTGACGTTGTTCCTTGCTCAAATGGAAAGCATTTGCGGATAATGGGCCGCTTCCAAATCTTCCTAGTTAGTCTATGTGAGTGACTAAAGGGAGATGGCGAATCACGAATGTAGAACATTCATATGCTTGTCTAGGGTCACCAAATGGTGCAAAGACAACAGAGATTACTTGCTCTAATTGGCGATTCAATCCTAGTCCCGCAATTTCCTAAATGAAAAAATTGAATTTAAACTAAACAATTTCTACACCAGCTTATGCATACGTGGTCTTGAGCCACTTACTTGGACTAGTTAAACTAAGTGTGCATACCAGAATGTGCAAAAAACATAAATTGTTTGGAAAGCAATGGTTAATTCGCCCCCTACTTAAACTATGTGACCACTTTTTGCAAAAACCAACTTAAATGAAAACTAACTAAATGCCTACAGAAAGCAGCAAAAAGTGAGTTCTCAGAAGCTGTGGGGTATCAACACAGGTGTTGGCAGATACATTAGGGGTTTCCCAACACACTTACAAGCAGAAAAAATGCAGAAAATAGGGAGAAAAAATCTCTCTGCAATTTGCGCACGAAATCCCTTGACAAGTGCGCCTTCCTACGCGCAGGTCAGTCCTGAACGCACGCAATGCGCCTCTGTGTGGAAAAACTGCGCACAGAAATCTTGCAAGTAAAATATTAGGAGTTGCCTTCTTCAGTCTGTCACTTCAGTGAGTCTAGGGACTGCAAGAAGGGTTAGAGGATTGTCAGCTCCACTCTAGCATAGACAAAGGGTCTCCTGCAAAAGATGGCACAACCACATAAACTTGGAACACATCAGTGGAGTCACCAATCCTGTTGTTGTGGATTAGTCGCATAGGTGTACGAAATCGCACAAGCTTAGAGAGTGTGGTCTACTCTCTAAACTATTGGTAACAGAAAGAAAGTGGGGGAGCTCAAAAGCATAAAACTTAATGGAAATAGTATGTTGAAGTAAATATACGGTTAAACTAAAGGCGAAAACACAAATATACGAGAAGTTATATAGAGAGTTCCAAACGATAATAATGCAAATGATGGCTCGATGGTCTCTTCTTATTAAACGTTCGAAATGGAGAAGAAATTTTACCCACTTGCGAAGGGCCCTAGCCCCAGTAAGCTCCTACACGGTTCCGATGCAAGGATGTTGCCTTTGGCTACTTACGTGCGGTCTCACTCTCTCTCTCTGTTGTGGTGGACTAAGATGTTGGGTGGCCAACTATTGAGTCCTCTTTAGTTCCGGCTCCAGGTCACACACAATGCTAGTGTTGCTTGGGAAACTTTGGCTAGCATAACATTGTGATCACCATTTCTTCATATCCTTGGTGGGTTTATATAGGTGAGATTCAAATCCTCCTTCCCTCCCTTGGTACATGATGGATGGTGACCGAGAGGGGTGTGATTCCATTGTGTGCTCACATAATGTCTAAGGAGGCAACGGTAGGCATCCTTAGGTGGCTTTCACATAAGAAGTAACTGTCATTTGCTTGGTGTGGTCCCAGAAAGTGACTTTTTTCCATTTCTAGGAATGTGCGCTTATCGGCAAAAAGGCATGCAGAAGGCGCTCTTCTCGAAGGATAAAGCGTGCATTTGAGCATTTATGACTAGTTCAAATCTGATTTTCTCAAAACCTTAGAGATTTTTAAATATTTCTTGATTCCATAATGTATTCCCGTCCTGTAAATCCTTAAGCTCGACATTAATTGATGTCATCTTCTGCTGTACAATTTTCTAGTGTTAACACAATAGGACAAAAGAACATGAAGGGAAGAGATTGAAAATAAACCAGTTCTAGTATCTAATAACACATATACAAAGCTCCAAATGAAGAAGAGAATTGAATTGTTTCATGTGAGGGTCATATCAACATACCAAGATTGATACAATTTTGTGAGTGGGTCACAGGAAAATTTAATCTCTGAAGACATAGTCAAGAAACTTAATCTTGAGACCATTCCACATCTGAAACCATATCCACTTAGTTGGATTTGTAAGGATGCAAATTTACAGGTTTCAAAGAAGTGCATGTTGCACTTTGCAATAACTGCACATTTCATTGACACAGTTGAATTAGATGTTGTTCCACTTGATATAACACGTATGGTGTTGGGAAATGCTTACTTGCATGATAGGAAATCGATCTTCCATCTCCATGAGAAAAAATACCATTTATTCAAAGATGGAAATGAGTATATAGTGAGAGCTCATCGCAAAAAACTAGACACTTCTTTAGTTAATGCAGGGCAGATGAAGAGGCTCGTCAATGCAAGCGAAGAATTGACATTGATGATGATTAAACAAAGAGAAGTTTTACATAATCCTTTTCAAACAAATACTGATGAATATAATGAGTTGTTTCAATTTAAAAGCAGGTTGTCTTTGAAAGAAGATGACAAGCAGTTGCAATAGTCGACATTGGTGTTGAACGGTGCTGAGAACAAGGTGTCAATGCAAAAAGTTGCAAAGGTCCAAGAGAGGACAAAGAAATTTGGCAAAGAAGGCATGATATTTAGAAATTTTCATTGGTGGTTTCTGAAAAGCATGGTACAGTGGCGAAGAAACTTGGTCAGGAATCGACACAAGTTCAAGGAAAATTCAGCAAAAAGTCATCATAAGGACAGAACGCAAGGTGAGTGTAATTCCACATTTCTTTGATTATAGACCAATGTAGAAACAAGATGTTTACTACAAATTTAAGTTGTTTTTCTGCAAGTTCAGAAAATGTGCAGCATGACAATGTCAAAAACAACAATGGTTGGTCGACGGAATCAAGGAAAAATTTGTCGTTTCATGAAAAGCTCCAATTAATGAAATTAGGGAAATTTCAATGGATAAATATTGGAAGAGTGGGGACACGGTCTCCTCATCTTCATGTTTAGTAATCTAAAGAGATTTTTGGGTCCAAAATTTCCCAGTGGGGAGGTGTGATCAGGAGATCGTGTGTTATGCTAAAAAATGAAAGTGCTCAAAATAGGTCCAAACCTGAGTGACTGGAAAGGTCTCGTCATTGTGATTCTGGTGCCATGAATGTTTTCGAAAAACTGATGTCGTATGAGGAAGATATTTCGTTGTCTATTTTCCTAAACAAGAAAAAAAAGTGCGGATGCCAGTCGGCATAGAACATTCCAACGAGCAATTTCGAGAATACTCCATTTTCTCAACACGGTGATTACGCCATGTGGCATGTTGTGGGGCTGTTTATTTCGTGGTACGGAGATGAGTTTTTAACCGTTGGACGGTTTGTTGAGCCATCGGGACAGGTGACACGTGGCAAGCCCGGAGGCCGCCACGTGTCCTCGGAATTCTGTTGTAAAATTCATTTTGGAAACACGGGAATCGAATCAACGACCTCGGGCGTAGGTGTTTACGTCTTGACCATTCCTACATGATTCTTACCAAGTAATGAACTCCACATTGTTTTATCATGATATGGTTTTGACATTGGGGAATTGGGAGGCCAACCCTGAAGGACCAGCCTCCCATATGGCCAAGACCTCGTGACCTCGGGCTAAGCCTCACCGCCTGTTTTAAGGGTGTAGGTTACGTATACTGGTCACATGGCATATGCCAACCGCATCATAAAACTTCAAGACTGGCAGCTTAAACCTTAATTGGCGGCTACAAAACTTCGGTTTCCGATAAAAGTGTTCACATGTTACGTTCTGTTGGCATATATAACAATGGTCATATTAAACGTCTAATCCAATAGATAGTTAAACTGTCACATGAGTGGTTTAAACGACAACAAATGTCATGGTTTGCGGAACTGTAAAGTTCAGGTTCCTCCCACCTTATACATGGAGTTTCAAATGGTAACCAGGGAGTTTACGACGGGGGTCGATATGTGACCACCCCACCTCCAAACCATTTAATGCCAGTGTTAACTGTCCATCAAACTTGGAGCGCGCCCCTAATTTTAGGGCATTTCACTAAATTAAACTGCAGTTAAGTGCATGTCTCCACTTTTAGTGGAGTTTTTCTAGTTGTCATTGGGAAAAATGCATTGGGAGGTCAATTTTCGACCAATTTTGGTGAAACAAGAGTCTACCTAGATTAATTTGAGCATTTTGGAGCCATTGGTGCAACGAAAACAACCATTAGAAGTTTTTAAACACATGTAATTTACAATTTTGAGCATAATGACAAAGAGGTACATGCCATTGGGAGCTGGACCAGCAGATGTAGCCTAGGAGGGGTGAACTGCTTCATCATGCCTACTGTGTAAAACTTATGTGTGATTGTTTTTCTCTATTATACACTGTTGTTAAGTGTTTTTAAGGTTTATTTTCATGCTTAAAGTTCACTAATTCATCTATATTTCATTGTTAAAACTCTCACTCCTTAAGCAAACAAATGGAGACAAATTGTACATGTTTATATTACTGAAAGGACACTTAGCACAACAGAACTAATACACTCCTTTTCAGATCAGGTTAGGACCAGAAGAAGGAGAGCTACAAGAGCACGATATTCACCCAAAGTTCCACTCATAGCTGCACTTGAAGCACCTCAAGTTTTATCTCTAGAAGTTGAGATTGAGGAGGTACAAATTGCACAAGAAGATGAGTTTATTGAAGGTAAAAGCATCATAAGTTGAGCTTGAATCCATAGCCATCATGTTAGGTGTTGGAGAGACTCAAGGACATTTAGAAGAGGAATATGTCAAGATATACTTCAATGACATAAAGAGGATGGTTAAAATCATGTTTGATGCATTCACTGCTGGAATGGCAGGAGAAGGTTCTAAGCCTCTACATGGAGAAGGAACTTCTGATGATAAGAAGGATGAAGGGAAGAGTTCAAAGGGCACCTACATCTCCACCATCCTCATTCTCATCATCTTCATCAGCTTCATCTTCCACTTCCACCACAAAAACCACCCATACTCATTCAAAAACCCCAAAAGGAAAAACTCCATTACTCAAATTGGATGTTAAGTTTGAACTTCCCATGTACAATGGCGAGGTAAATGCAGAGAAGTTGGAAAATTGGATCCGTCAATTAGAGGTATATTGTAGAATTCAGAACCTACAAGAAGACAACATAAAGATCCAGTTGGCTTCATTAAGGCTAGGAGGAGGAGCACTAGTCTGGTGGGAAGCAAAGACTCAAAATGAAATGTGAATCCATGGTAAGATACCCATTTCTTGGGTTGAGTTTATTTATTAAATGAAAAGACAGTTTTATCCATTATCCTATAAACAAAAATCCATTATGAGTTGGCAAAAATTTAGGCAACTCAAGGGTCAAACAATTCAATAATATACCCGGGAGTTTAGGAAAAGGGCTTTGTTGTTAGGAATAAACTTGAATTCCCAATATACACTCATGAAATACATTGGGGGTTTACATTCCTATTTGAAACATACTATCCTTATGTTTAACCTGAGAAATTTAAATGAAGTATGTGTGCAAGCCACACATCTTGAGGCAAGGGGAAAGAACATTCAGGGAGAGGGTAGTAAGAAGAAGCCATTCAAGGGCAACGGAAAAGAGAAGGGAGGAAAATGGAAGGGAAAGAAAAATGCAAGTGTTAAGAAAGAATGGGAGAAAACTACATGCAAACATTGTTCCAAAGAAGGGCATGATGAAACCCATTTTTGGAAATTACATCCCAAACTAAGGCCTAAGACACCAAATAATAAGGGGAAACAAAATATGACTACCACCACACAACATGATCTTGGATATGATTCCGGTGATGAGACCAAGATTGTAGCCATGGTAAAAAAGGGAAAATAAGCCATAGCAAGCACTAGTTCCTCAAATTGTCACAATAACACTCCAAATGAAGAAACAAGGATATAATTGTTCCATGTAAGGGTGATTTCAAATCATACAAAGATTGATGCATTGTTCGATAGTGGGTCACAAGCAAAATTGATTTCAGAAGACTTGGTCAAAAATCTTAACCTTGAAACTGTACCACATCATAATCCATACCCTTTGTGTTGGATAGTCAAGAATACCAATTTAAAGGTTACAAGGAAATGCATATTTCGATTTTCCATTACTGCAAACTTTGTTGATGAAGTTGAGTTAGATGTGGTTCCACTTGACATTTCAGGAATTATCTTGGGAAGTCCATATTTGTATGACAGGAAAGAGGTATTTTATCGCCATGAGAACAAATATCATTTTCTCAAGGATGGGGTGGAGTATATTGTGAGAGATCATCACAAAAAGTTGAATATTTATTTAGTTAATGCGAGGCAGATGAAGAGACTAGTTAATGAAAGTAAAAAATTTGTGCTTCTCATGATCAAGAAAAAGGATGATATTGAATATGAATCTTTTGAAGGATGTGATGAAAAATAAAAATCTGATTTGTTTGATGTGGTAAGTCAGCATGGCGAGATGTTTCAAGAACTAAGTGGGTTACCTCCCAAGAGAGAAATTCAGCATGAGATTCAGCTACAGCAAGATGTTCCACTTCAAAAAATTGGTATGTATCGCATGTCAATCATGGAGAGTTTGGAAATCAAGAAGAAAATCCAAGAATTTATGAACAAAGGTATCATATTCCAATCTACTTCGCCATGTGGTTCACCAATTGTTTTGGTACCAAATAATGATGGGACTTGGCGCATATGCATAGATTTCCATGAACTGGATAAAATCACGGTAAATAATTGCTATCCACCCCATGAATTGATGATTTGCTTGATAATTTAAGGTATTCAAAGTATTTCACTAAGCTAGACTTACGAAGTGGTTATCATCAAGTTAGAATAGCTGAGGAGGACATTTGGAAAAATGCATTTAAAACTATACAAGGATTGTTTGAGTGGCTAGTTATGCCATTCGGTCTAACAAATGCTCCAACTACTTTCATGAGTGTTATGAATGATGTTTTAAGACCATTTCTAGATGAATTTTTCATTGTTTACTTGGATGATATTTTGAAATTCATCAAATCAAGAGATGAACATGTCATGCATGTGAATAAGGTACTTGATGTCTTTAAAAAAGAGTAGTTATTTTTAAAGATGTCGAGGTGTGACTTTGGCAAGAATTATTTAGTATATTTGGGACACATTGTTGGAGGAGGTGAGTTGAAGATAGACCCTTCCAAGGTTGAAGTCATTGTGAATTGGCCCAAGCCCAATACAGTTACGGAGGTAAGAAGCTTTCTTGGGGCAACACAATATTGGAGGAAATTCATGCTAATTTTTATTCCATTGCAGCTTCATTACATGCATTGACAAGAAAGTCTTCCATTGGGGAGATATGCAAAGAATATATATATATATATATTCTTTAAAACAAAAGATCAGTTCAACATCGGTATTGGCTCTTCTAGATCTTAGACAACCATTTGAGATCCAAACAGATGCTAGTGATTACGGCATGGGAGCAGTTCTCATGCAGCATGGTAAGCCTATTTCATTTCATTCTGAAATTTTTTAATGGAGTTGTGACTAACTATCCCACCTATGACAAAGAGTTACATGCATTGGTACAAAGTGTAAATAAATGGAAGCACTATTTTATGGGGAAAGAGACCATTATCCATACCAACCATCAGCCATTGCAGTACTTACAATCACAATCAAAGTTGCAGCAATCAAGAAATTTTAGATGGATCGGATTGAAAGGGTGAGGGAGTTGTACCCTCACCTGCAGAACAATTGATAGTATCTTTTGGGGTCCAAAAGGATTCTAGTGGGGAGGAATGATCAAAGGTATTAAGCTCAAAAATGAAAGTGCTTAGAAATTATCCAAACTAGAATGACAACGAAGAGCTTGTTGCCAGGAATCCAGCGCAATTCATTTCATCAAAATCCGACTTCGAATGAGGAAGTTATAACCTGTTGTTCGTTTTCTCAAACAACTAAAAAAATTGTAGAACAATGAGAGATTGATGACATGACAGCCCAGTCAGCACTCTGGGTACATTCAGGGAATATTCTCAAGTTTTAGCCCAATGAGACTGTGACAAGTGTCACAACCAAATTCGCTAGTGAACTTTGGAGGTGAATATTTTTTACAATTATCCTATGGTTGAAGGAGAATTTTTTTTAGTTGGAATTGAAGGAGAATGTTCAGAAAAAACATTGTATTGCGGGTGTTCATATGGTTTATTATGGCTTTGTAAATTGGAAAAGGAAATGGCTAAGAATTTGGAAAGGGAAAGTGAAATTTATTTATGAAAATAATTGAAATTACGAGAAAAGGAAGGTGAAAGGTCATATGTTGCATGTGAGGAGGAAAATCAAGGAAAATAATCGAAAATTGAAGAAATTAGAGGTCTCATTGATAAAAAGGCTTTTGAGGATCATTTCATGGCTTTTGTTCAATTAATTTTTGGAGCTCTCATTTTCTTCTCTCTCTCTTTCATACTCTTGGACACTTAGAGTATTCTTGGAGCACTCTTGGAGAGTGTGGCATACTTGGATTCTTGGAGCAATACGGAAAAATAAGAGCATAAAAGTGCAAGAGGACATCGGGATCAACAGCTACAACGATTTTTTCTTGCATGTACCAAGTTGAATGTATGTTTTACTCACTATTTTTGGCATGCATGTCATATGCATGTGGTTATGTGTTTATGATCTTTCATTGGCATGGAGGGTTGCTTGGATTGACAGTGTATTTGCCTAGCCTTTCCATTTACTAGATAGCCATGGAGTTGTGGATTCATTTACTTTTTGTTTTCCGATTGGTTCTCATGTTCCTTTAGATTGGGTTGAGTTATTAGTTCCTGGAAGCCTTGGTTGGAAAAACACTCTCGAAGCCCTGTAACAACTTGGGTTGAGTTACTAGTCTTGGAAGCCTTGGTTCGACAAACACTCTAGAATCCCTTGGTGGGTTGATTTACTAGTCCTAGAAACCCTAGTTTGAAAAATGCTCTGGAAGCCCAACGACAATTGTGCATTGAGTCACTATTCATGGAAGCCCTGGTTGGAAGAAACGCTCTTGAGCCCTGGACAACTTGGATAGATACCAATCTAGTTATGGTTTGATTACTGACTGTGAGGTGGAATAATTGGTTGATGGTTGAGGTGGTTTGGCCTCTGGAAGCCCTGGTTTTGTATTGGTTGATGTGTTTTATGAGATCTCACATTCATGCTTGGAATATGGAACAAGGATGACTGGTTGAAGAGAGATTTGGCTCAACCATGTCTATGGTCAGGTGGAATGTGGAAGTCCCAAACCTAGTTGCATTTTTCTTATGCCAATAAGAGCTCTTTTCCTCTTGTGTTGGTGGGTAAATATGTTTGTTATTATGTGGATTCTATGGCTGATGTGTCCTTCATATTTTTGTTGTTATTATGTTTGTTATAAGCATGTAATATGACAGTAATGATGTATGGCTCTCCTCATGTTTTGATTTGTAAATAAATCAATAATGTATCTATGACCTAATAGATGATAATGCAACTAATGATGTAAGGGAACAATGCTTCTTAGCGATTTTCAGATAAGTATGAGACCCCTATGCTCAGATATGTTGTTTAGACCTCTAGATTACATGTTTGTGATATGTTTGACGAAATTTTTGTCATGGCTAGTAGGGGTCGAGTCAAGTCTTTATTCAAGATATTACATTTACATTTCTATTCCACTGTTATATTTCATTTATGAACCTATCATTGAGTTCTGGGAAGTGTCTTGGGATCGTGGCTTGAAAAAGTGGCACAAACCCTGGGAACACTGGCACAATTTTGAGGAAAAAATTCCCTGGACGCATGCATTCCCATGCTGTGGGAGCATCTATAACCTCCCAGATGCACCCTTGTCCATATCAAGGGAGAGTCTGAGGGTTTAATGGTCAAAAACCTCAGTGGGGCCCAAGGGCTGGATACTTGAGTGGTTGGGATGGCTCCTGAGAGTTTTTTTGTTGATGTGGAAGGTACATTTGATGTGTTTCCGTCGATTCTACTTCCTTAAGGTCACCTAGGAGGTTGAATCATATCATAGTAACTCTTCGTCACATGTTTACCCCGGTTGGCCAATTACTTGGGTAGATGTGGGAGGAGGGTGTTACAGAAGCACACCAGAGAGACTGAAAGGTTGATGAATGATGCTAGAGAAAATGTGGGAGCACCCACATTACAGCGCAGGCAGAGGAGGTCCCCATAGTTAATACACTGACTACATGGCTCTTATGAACCAGCGTGTAGAGACTGATCCATCCTCATTCGAGGAAGAAGTGCATCAACCAATATGGGTTGATGCCATGGTAGAGGAGTATGACTCCATTATTAGTAACAGTGCATGGGAAGTTATCCCAAGACCAAAGGACAAGCCAGTTGTAGGATCTAGGTGGATCTACAAGGTGAAGCAAGCATCAGATGGGAGTGTCGAGAAAAACAAGGTCATATTTGTGGCCAACGGGTTCTCTCAGGTGGAGGGAATTGATTACGAATTGAATTTTTCTCCAGTAGTAAGGTACTCTTGAATAAAATCTATTATTTCACTTTCAGCGTAGATGGGATGGAAGATACATCAAATGGATGTAAAGACAAATTTCCCCAACGAAGTGATTGAGGAAGAGGTGTACATAAAGCAACCAAAAGGATTTGAGACCTTCGATAGAGATTCGCATGTGTGCAGAATCAAGCAAGCAATGTATGGATTGAGACAAGCACCCCGTGCTTGGTACACCAAGATCGACAACTATTTCACCGGGTTGGGGTTCACCAAAATTGAAGCAGATGCGAACCTTTACCATATTGTGGTTGAAGGTAAATGATTGATTATAGTATTATATGTCGATGATTTAATTCTAACAGGTGATGATAAGCTGATCAAGTCTTGCAAAGAGGATCTTGCAAGAGAATTTGAGATGAAAGACATGGGGCTGTTGCATTATTTCCTTGGTTTGGAAATTTGGCAAAGAGACAGGGAACTGTTTGTCTCTCAGGGCAAGTGTGCCAACGAGATACTGAAGAAGTTTCACATGGAGAGTGACAAACCCTTAGAGACTCCTCTATCACGAAATTAGAGGAAGGAAGATGTTACTTTAGGTGAAGTGGTAGAAGCTACCATCTATAGGTAGCTTGTGGGTTCACTCATGTACTTGGTGAACACATGACCAAACATGTGTTATGCGGTTAACCAACTTAGTCAAGCAATGGTTAAGCCAATCAAACTCTATTGGAAGGCATCCAAACACATGTTAAGATACCTCAAAGGAAACACTTAGTTTGGTCTTTGGTACAAGAGGACATAGGGAGTGAAGCTTTAAGGCTTCACAGATGCATATTGGGTAGGGAGTCCATCCGACGGGAAGAGCACATTAGGGGGCATCTTCTATATTGGGTCAACAATAGTTTCCTGGTACAACATGAAGCAGATATCAGTTGCACTCAGTTCAATAGAAGCAGAGCACATGGTTGCAATTCAAGCAACTTATGAGGCTATCTGGATGAGGAAGATCCTTGTTGGGTTGTTTGGTCAGCATATGGATCTGACAGTGATTTACTATGATAACCAGAGTTGCATCAAACGCTTAGTTAATTCAGTTTTTCATGATAGGTCCAAGAATATCAACATTTGATACCACCATCTCAGAGGTTGTGTGCAGAGGAAAATTATGTTGTTAAAGTACATTCCTACAGAGGAGTGGGATGCAGACATCTTAACGAAGACACTGTCAAGAGGCAATTTTGAGTTCGATAGAGGCAAGATCAGGGTAGCAGATAATCCCTTTCTTGTTGAGAGGGAGTGTTGAAAATGGAAACAAGAAAAAATTCTAATTTAATTTTCCCTTGATTAAATTAGAATAAAATTGTGATTCCACATCACATGACAACTTGTATGAGTTAACTATGTTAGGGTGACTTAGTTGGTTCAATTAATTTGAGTTGAGATTCAAATTAGAGGCATGTAGAGAATCTCCTACATTATAGGAGCCCTCGTTGAGTTTATTTTGAGTTGTAATTAATTAACTCAGTTTATTTGAGTTAAGGTCAGTTAAAATAGTTCTAACTGATGGAGGAAATGGTAGGAGGTTAGATAATGGGGTGTCCCTTCATGTTTTCAAACATTTAACTGATAATTCACTCATAAATAACTCATGCATTTTAGTTTTGAGAAAGACCCAGTTGATATTGGAGTTCAAGGGCAGTGTACTATTAGTTGTATAATTATCTGAATTGTGCAGGTGGTGCATGTAGTTAGAGGAAGGTCCTAATGGATTGCATAATATGGATTTGGAATTTCCCTAATTAATAGGGCCTAATTACACAAAGAAACAACTCAAGGAAATAGGGATCCTAGAGGGCAGAAAATTGGTTAAGTATTGAACCAAGCTTGTTTAGGAATCAGTGAGACATATAGAGATAATGTAGAGGTTTCTCTAGAGTGAGAAAAGCATTGTAATCTTCTCATATTTTCTAACTTATGCAATATAGTGGTTTTTAGCTGAGGCTTTCCCCAAGAAATATTTGTGTTGTGCGATTAATTTTTTTTTCTTTCTTGTTTTGTGATTTCGCAATCTTAATTGGTTTCCACAATTGGTAGAGTAGATTCAAGTCAATTGTTTTAGCGTATTACAATTTGTAGTTTGAATCTACGTGGATTTTCTACAATTAACTACACTCAATGCAACAAGTTAATATAAATTATGCTACTGCAACGAGTTAATATAAGTTATGTCATGTCAATAAATATTTTGTGGAGATTTCTGCACAAGAAAATATTTGCACACCTATCCTCTATCTTGGAACTTTGACATGCTTTTCAAAAATTACGTTAAACGTAAGAGAAATTTCTCTGTGCGGAATGCATAATAATGGTGATTAATACCAAGCTTCCTCCGCACAATTTATTAGCACCCCCCGCTTGCCCACGTAAGGGACCTGCAACATTGGGCAAAGCAATAGCAGTGTCAGGCGTAACAGGGTTAGCAATGTCAAGCATAACATGGTCAAGCATAATAGTGTCAGTGTGAAGCACTCACTAACGAAATAACCACTCAGAAAATTAGTATTTTTTAAATGAATTATTAGGACTGACAAATACCAAAAATAGAATTCCCTTCACCAGGGGAATTGTGTCCCATCAAAACTCGTTGAGCCAATAAAAAATTAGAAATAAGATTACCATAAAATTAGAAAATTATTTTTGAAATTACGAGAAAATAGTAAAATTCAACATTTTCATGAAACTTTGGTTAAAATTGCAAAAACACAGAAAAAATGCAAAGTCAATGCACTTTGACCATGAGACAAATGTTATAGGCCTGATGAGGCAAGGACTAATAATGGATTGTGAAGACTCAACATTATCCATTTATTGTTGGGGTGTATTTCAATTTGGGTTTCATTTTAATACTCATGTACTCTATTTGTTGTTTTTCTTTATAGATTTCATTTGTCTAATGGTAACATGATTGGTTAATGATTAGCACCTATTTAGGATTGAAAACCGTGTTCAATTTGTAAAAGATTAATTAATCTTTATAGCTTGAGTTAGAGATGAGACTTAAAATCAACATGGTTGCGATAATGGCAATGTGACCTAAAATATTGTCAACAACACTTACTTATCATAAGCAAATAAATAAACCATAAAACAATAAAGCACAAAATTAACAAGTTTAACTCAAAAAAAATAAAAACATTTTAAAATATGATTTGAGGAATGGATTATTTTCTTGTAGAATAAACCATTCACACAAAAAGTGTTTTGATGCATTCATTTAAACAATTAAGTGAAGGTACATTGATATAAATATTTACCAAAATTATCAAAGTTGCATAATCTTTTGCCATTGCAAAAATGTGTGTAAAATTGAGTCAAAATTCTTAACCATGCGAAGAAAATGCGTATAAAATTGAGTAGAAACTCTTAACAATGTAAACAAGCGTTGTACCTCAAAAAAAGTGAGGAAATGATTTTGGATTTTGACCTTGTAAAGGAATACCAAGATAAAAAAACACTAACATATGTGAAAACATATATAATTACCATTCATTTAAACCAATTCTAGAATTCATTCATTTACAATTTACACTTATTATAGTGACATATTTATATTAAACCAATTCTAGAATTCATTAATTTACAATTATTATAGAGAAATATTTATATTAAAGAAGAATCAATGATTAAGATAGAGGGCCCTTGGTGAAATAATGGTGATATTGTTTTTTTCAATTATAATAAGGGCAAATATAGGGTGTGTGGACTTGACCAAACTTATTAATTTACAATTATTATAGAGAAATATTTATATTAAAGAAGAATCAATGATTAAGATAGAGGGCCCTTGGTGAAATAATGGTGATATTGTTTTTTTCAATTATAATAAGGGCAAATATAGGGTGTGTGGACTTGACCAAACTTACCACCCAATCAGTGGTATGTGACAATCCTCAAAGTCGGGACATGTTATTGATGATAACCATATGATTCATATTAATAATTAAGTTGGTAAAATGATATATAAAGTTTTTATTAATTTATTGGTCAAGCTATTACAGAGAGCATCGTGCATTGATGCCAAATCATTTCTTTTGTCAAAGACCAAGTAATTGTCACCATGGGTAAAAGTTTAGATGCAAGAAGAAGCAACGGCTAGTGTTATTGAATAAGGTTGTTGGTTATATTACATGTTGAAAGTTTTGACACCCTTGAATGGTTCATGAGGTACAATACTTGCTAAGGTTTTGCAAATGGGGTAGCAAGCTAAGTGGGCTTGATTGTGGGGAAAAACTCCACAGTTAAGCGTGCTTGAGCCAGAGGATTTCTGGGATGGGTGACCTCTCGGGAAGTCTTAGTTATCGAGTGCAAGCCCCGGAAGTGATGATTGATGCTATGTGATTCATTTTCAATCCCATTTATTCACCCCTGTGAGCATCACCCGATGCAATGAGTGCTAAGTTGACTATTCAAAAATCATGAGAAATTAGTCAGTTACGACTACCTCTCATGGAAATGGTCATAGATGAATGACTTACTTAACGCTATCTAACACTTAATATTACAAAATTTTATACAAATTATAAACATGTTGATGCATAAACACTTTCACAATATTACACACACACACACACACATGTAATGATAAGTATGTCACGTCCTTAAAAATAATAATAAAAATTTTTACCAATGTCAACCAAAACATTAGCTTGAATCTTAAATTATATATAACTTTTTAATCTTATTCATGCACTAAGATTAATTATTAAAATATAACTATTTATTATTATATATAATTTGAAATAATAATAAATTATCTCATGTGTTTAATAGTTCCTTTGTCATGTACATGAATTTGAATGGATCATAAATTTACCTTTAACAACAAATTTTTTTATCACATTACAATTCCAAATTAGATAAATTATTACACCTTTACTTAGACTTACTAAAGCTAATAACATCTCTTAAATCAAAGGAAAAAGGTTAATTCAACACAAATAATCAAAATTCCTACTCCAAAATCTTTTAATATTTCTTTTGATTAAAGTCTTTAAACACATAACTAGTAATTGCACCACATGCTGTGAAGGAAACGTCGTAAGGTTGTGGTATAGGAAAGAATACCATATAAGAAAGAAGAGGTAGTAGGAACTTTCTCGGCTCCAACTGATCCTCCAAAATAAGGGGTGGAGAATTATGTTTACTGGACCTCAAATCAAAATATCCATATTGGGTAATTGATGTGGAACAACTTCTTTGTTATTAATTACATGTAAGATGTGTTTTTCATATTGGATGAGACATTTTGGCCAAAGTACTCAAAACCTCTATATGACAAAATCTGCATGTTTTTTTTTTTTTTTGCATGAAGGATGCACTTGGTTTTTATGACCAAGTTGGGCAAACTTCACCCTTCCACGAAATTATTTTCTTCTATCATATTCGCAATGTTGAATTCCTCTGATACTACTCCTAGACCTCTGACTATGCTCTACAGCTAGAATTATTTAATGGAATAAAAACTTATCACTATGACATGTTGTACTTCATAAGAGACTACGAAGAACCTCAAGTATGGTAAATCCACCTTCACCTGTCATTTGAACATAGAGCATAGAGTTATCTTAATCCTCAATTTTATGGATAAGAGACATTTGGGCCCTTTTTAACCCTCGGGGATGATTAATTAATCTTAGTTCAAACAATTTATATTAATACATTATCTACATTCATATTTCCATAATTCCTCTTTGAACGACCAATATTCCACTTCTTTGGAACTTTTCACCTAAGTCAGAATAACAAACATCATGAAGACCCAAAAGTAAGAAGAAAAAATCAGCTCATAATCAGGGAATCTAGCGAATTTTTTTAAGGATCATAATTCAAGACTTTAGTGCCTTTTAAAGATCATTTATTTTCCCATCAAATAAAAAGCAACAATGAAATTTTGTAGTGACAAGAATGGAAACAAATTTTAAATGTAATAACTCCCTTCCCTAGTGATAGTACATTTTTGTTTTGAAATGAAATTATTTTCCCGATCTTTTAAATAATAGATTCCTCCCCAAGTGACCCTTTAGAGATACCTTTTTTTTCAACTAATTGCAATAGGTAAGTGTATTTTGTCTAGTATTTTCTGAGTACTCCTTACAATTGGAATGTTTCTCTTCCCATAACTCTATCTTGGGTTATAATTCTAGCTTTCCCTTGTTTATGAATAAATTGTCTCTATATCACTATTGTCTGTCTCTTTTTGAGCTCTTGCTTGAATCAGTGAGATAATGTAGCTCATCTGGATTCCAAAATCCTTGAGTAACCCATTTTCTGAAGAGTCCTCTTCTATTTTTAATTATTCTATTTGGTCCTCCATAGCCTTGTCAACGTTATTTCCTTCTAAAGAATCATACATTCTTGATAAGTATCCATTGTCATGCTTTTATTCTTCCATATACTTCAGATTTAAATAAATGAAACATGAGATAAGCTTCGTGACATTTTCCAAATTCCAATATTTTTCATTGCACTTCTCATGTGTATCAAGGAAAATGGATTCCATACATTCAACGTTATGCATTTTTAGGGCTTGTTGTAAGGTTGGAAGCTTCTCTTCGTCATGTCTCATTTCTTCTGTATCCTTGACTTTGATACAAACAATTGTTACCGACCCCTTTAAAGGTAAATTTAGTGCTATTTAAGAAATGAGAATTATGAACATTCATCATTATTGCTCAAGATAAATCACGTCCTCTGAAATAATTTGGAAATTTAAAAAAGATCACATATTCTAAAAAAATTCACTATTAATTTAATTTTTTATATATTAAAAAATAATACTCATGAATTATAAAACAATTGTAACATAAATAACATATAACAAAAAAAACCATGTATTTTTGGAATAATAAAATAGTTGTAACAAAAATAATACAGAACAAGAAAAATTATGTATATTTGGATGTATGAAAATTTAGATACATTTTATTAAGTAAAATTTTAAAAGAATAATGGTTATAAACATTTAAAAATAATTTTATTAAATAATTAGTTTAGATACAGAGTTAAGATTGATTTAGGCCATGTTAGTTCTCCCTATAAAGAAACTACATTCCACATGAATACCATGGGTTGTATTTATAGTTTATCATTATTTTATTTTATTATTTTTATTTTTTATTGTATTTTGACCTTGTTAAAATGTTCATTACATTATGTCAATCTTTTTATTTAATTTACTTTTATTTTTAATTTTGTGTAATTTGATATAGTCAACATTTTATTTTAAAAGTCACCAAAACCTAAATTCAATCTAACTTATTAAAAAGAAAAAAAACTAACATTATAAAAAATATATATATAAAAATATTTACTTGATCTAATGGCTTCAAACATTTCAATATTTCCACATTAGTGTTGTAATATTTGAAAATATTAATTTGATGTAGTTTTATTATAATTTTTGTTATCATGCCATAAAAAAATATTATTAAATCTAATATTAATATTATTGAATTTAATAGCTTTATATTAATACAATATTAAATTTAATATTATATTCAATTTGTTATATTATAATATATATTAATATATCATGATATATATTAACTCTAGATATATATATGGAGGAAAGAACAAAGACATTAAATGATAGAGGTGGAGAAATATAGGGAGTGACAAGGGAGAGCTCGAGATAAAATGAAGAAGAAAGACATAGAGAGAGAAGAGAGGAGAGAGAGAGAGAGGGAGTGACAAGGGAGAGATGAAAAGAGTGTCTGTATGTTTTGGGGTGAGATAGAGAGACAAAGAAGGACATATGGAAGAAAGAGGGATGGAAAGGAGAGAGGAGAGAGGGAGGGAGATAGTGATAGAGTTGGAGGGTTAAGAGAGAGAGAGCGGGGGAGGGGGGGGAGACAGTGGGAGGTGAGATAGAAAGGGAGAGAGAGGAAGGAAGAGAAAGAGAACATGAGAGAGAAGGAGAAAGGGAGGGAGAGAGATATGGAGTTGGAGGGAAAAAGAGAAGCAGGTAAGAATAAATACATAAATAAAGAAAGGTGGAGAGAGAGAGGGGGGGGGAGTGATAAGGGAGATACAAAGAGAGGGAGAGACGAGAGTAGGAGGGAAGAGAGATAGACAGGAGAGAGAGAGAGAGTAAAGGGGAAAAGAGAGGGAGAGGAAGAGGGAGGGAGAGATATATAAATATGGAGAAAGAGTATGTATGATTTGGGGGTGATATAGAGAGAGAAAGGAGAGGCAGAGGGAGTTAGAGATCTATAGATGGGAAGTGAAGAGAGGGAAGAAGAGAGAGATAGAGAGGGGTAGGGAAAGATAGATAGATAATGAGAGAGAGAGAAAGTGTGTGTGTGTGTGTGTGTTTGGGGGGGTGAGATAGAGAGACAAAGAAGGAGAGATGGAGGGTGATATAGATATATATGGAAAGGGAAGAGAGGGAATACTATTTATTGTACTATATGCATTGAATTTAGTGTAGATAATGATTTCTAATCCTATTTGATCGTTTGCACTAGATACATTGATTTCATTATAGATGTCTCAATTTATAATTATATTGGATTGCTTGCACTAGATGCATTGATTTCAGTTTGGATGTTTATTTCTAATCCTATTTGATTGCTTCCTCTAGATGTATTGATTTCAACGTAGATGGTGATTTCTAATCTTATTTGATTTCTTGCACTAGATGCATTTATTTTAGTGTAGATGTTGATTTCTAATTATATTTGATTGTTTACACTAGATGCATTGATTTCAATGTAGATGTTGGTTTCTAATCATATTTGATTGCTTGCATTATATGCTTTGATTCCAGCGTAGATGTTGTTTTCTAATCTTATTTGTTTTCTTGCATTATATGCATTGATTTCAGTGTAGATGTTGTTTTCTAATCCTATTTGATTGCTTGCAGTAGATGGATTAGATGTTGTTAATCTTGAGATTGCAAATTATTAAAAATATTTTTCAAGATTAGATGGTTGGGGGAGAGAGGGAAGAAGATTTCTTGCACTAGATGCCTTGATTTCAATGTTGATGATGATTTCTAATCCTATTTGATTGTTTGCACTAGATGCATTGATTTCAGTGTAGATGTTGGTTTCTAGTTATATTTGATTGCTTGCACTAGATGCATTTATTTCATTGTAGATCTGGATTTCTAATCCTATTTGATTACTTGCACTATATGCATGGATTTTAGTGCAGATGTGGATTTCTAATCCTATTTGATTGCTTGAACTAGATGCATGAATTTCACTGTAGATATGAATTTCTAATCCTATTTGATTTCTTGCACTAGATACATTGATTTCAGTGTATATGTTGATTTCTAATCTCATTTGATTGCTTGCATTAGTTGCATTGATTTATTATTATTATTATTGTATATATATATATATATATATATATATATATATATATATATATATATATATATATATATATATATTTGTAAACTAGGAAGATTTATCCACATTCAACATAAAAACTTAGATTACATCGTAGGCTTGGAGAGGCGAATTCACAGACAAGCGTATGGAAGTAGAAGATTTTTCTGTCAGATACGCTAGGGTCTCACCCTCTGGGAAAGGGAATACAGGGGGAGGAATAGAGGGGAGAGTGCTAGTGTCAAAAAACATAGAGTGATCATACATTGAAGTGCTTGAAAAAAGGCATTGAAGCCTTAGACCAAGAGTCAAAAAGGAAGGAAAACTAGAGAAACAGGGGATTAAAGGCCAGGGGAGTGTTGCGGCTCAGCGTCGTTGGTAAGGAGGTCATCCACGCTGGTGGGCCTGTTCGGAGTGCCTTCATCGGAGTAGAACATTTTGCGTCGGCTGGAAGAGGGACCGGCTCTTGGGCCGTCCAGCTTGGAGGAGCGCGGAGCCGTAGGAGTAGCCTCTTCAACCTTGGGACGCTCATGGCGGAGGTGCGTGGAAGACCGACTCCTCAAAAGAACATAATGGGGGGAGCTCCTGTCAATGAATCGCATGTGATGAACTTTTCTTACATACTTGAAAATTTTCTCTGTTAATGAGTCAATTTTGCGCTCCAGAACTCTATTGTGGTTAGTCTGGTCCTGGAGGGAAATAACAAGGATAGTTTTAGTGTGCCAATCTAAATCGTCAGCTCTGATGTACAGGTTTTCCCGGGATCTAGTGAGATCGGGATCCGAGATCCAACGGAGTGTAGCATCAACCTCCTCCGACAGCGTTTCTATGCGTAGAATGTGCACTCTGTTCTCCAAGTCTACGATGTGCCTCTACGTATCTTGGCTAGTGGTGGCAACATAAGCTTCAACGGAGTTCCTAGCGACGATTTCTACGCGGATGAGAGGGGCACGGGGTCTGCTAGCCCCGTGAGCATTGCAACCGCGGCTAGCAGGGGGAGAAGGATGAGCTCTGTGAGGGGCCATTGGGCTAGGGAAAGGTAGAATGGGGTAGAGGGACACGAAGGGATGCAAGGGATAACTGTGAAGAAAGTGCCTCTGGGGAGACAGAGTGGGGGCGAGCGCAGCAACAGGAGCAAGAAAGAATGCGGAACAGTCTATGGAAGAGGGGATGATATAGGATGGCAGGAGGAGAAGTGGATAAGGGAAGCCACTGGGGAGCATGCCAAAAGCGTTGGCTTCATCATGCGTGAAATTAATGAGGCCAGAGGCCACGTACTGTTGAGGGCAGGCTGCATTAGCGCCGAAGGTGGGATGATTCGTGGGGAGGGTGGCGAGTGGGAGGGTCACGATTACTGATTAGATTGAGAGGGGTGCTCAAGGCCAGCCTGTTGCAAATTAAGGAGGCTGATGAAAATGCAATAATTTTTGACAAATGGCCGATTGATGGCATCCTAGGATGCAGAAGTGAGCCTGTTGATGTCGCTGACACCCAAATTAGCCAGGAAGTCTGCAAGCTTGTTGGCTTTGCGTCTAACTGCCGAGAAGGAGATGCCCCTGGCATTGTCGATGCTGAGCTTGATTTTGTGCAGGGTTTTTTTTATGCACCAGCAGTCGGATACTTGATGGACGCTGCGTCCCTGTTGGATTTTTCGGTAGTCATGGGTGGCCACTGTGGAGTCCCCTTCCACTAGGAGGGGACAGAAATTTTGATCTCTGGCAATGTTGAGCCCGTGAGCTAAGGCTTGAAGTTCAGCTACATTGTTGGTGGTGTGGCCCAGGTTCCCATAATAGATCCAAAGAATTTTTCCTTCGTGGTTGTGAAAAACTCCTCCAAAGCCCGCATTGCCAGGATTCTCTTTGGAAGTACCATCATAGTTTAGTCTTATCCTGTTGGGGTCAGGAGGGTGCTAGATGGGTTCCGAAACTGAGGCGAGAGAAGTGTTGAATATTGCAACAAGAAATAGTGAAGGAGGCATCCTGAAACCTCATCCTTGATCCTAGTTGGAAAATAATCACCTAAACTAGGTGGGGCCCTCACAGGTGATTTTTGGCGCAAGTCTATTTTTAGACTATGTCTATTTTTAGACATGTCGATCATATTCTATGAGTTGCAGGATGCTATTTGTGGATGGTTGGTCAAGTTGGAAAAATAGATGGAATTCTATTTTTAGACATATTGGGCAGAATCTATTTTTAGATTGCCAATCTAAAAATAGATATGTCGAATATTATTAGCTCTTAATAATATTTGGACTCTAAACATTATCTTATTCTCTTGGAGCACTTCATTTAAGTGCACAGATGTGGCACAGCAGCTGACAGAAGGAATTATGCTATTCTTTAGGGTTTACTAGAGCTAATTCATGGAGGACTTTAGTTAGAACTGATGTGACAGAGTCTGGTGGAGTTGTAGAAGTAGTTGGTGGAGTTGTATTCAGTTTAACTCAGTTAGACTCAGTTGAGCTAGTTGTATCTAGTCTAATTGATTGATACACTAGTGAGAGTGGTGTGAATTAATTATTTAATTAATTCACTAAAGACAGTGCATGGCAGTTTCAGTGGAGACCAGTGGAGAGATAGGTGAAAGAGCAAGTGTGACTATCAGTTGTGACTATAGTGTTGCATTGTTTGCACCACACATTCATTGGAGATGCTGTTGAGCCTCAAAATTGTGCTTTCTTTCATTCCACTTTACCTCATTTTCCTTTGTCCATTGCTATTCCAGACCCAATTGATCAATGAATTTAGTTAAAATTACTTCTAGAATGATTTACATGACTGACTTGCTAAGTTTTGTGATTTTTTCCATTGTAAATCATTTTGACCGGAACTAGCTGCAGAATGAATTTAGTTAAAATTACTTTTAGAATGATTAACATGACTGACTTGCTAAGTTTTGTGATTTTTTTCCATTGTAATGCATTTTGACCGGAACTAGCTGCAGAATGCAGACATTCCGTAGCTAACCGGAAATTCTGCAGCTATCTTCACGTTTGGGTATGTTCCAGGCGGCCTCTCAAGAAAAACCGCATATGGGCATATTCCACGTCATGTCTGCATTGTTCGTTGCTCACCATGAAGGAAGAAATGAATTCTGGATATGGTTTTTGTACGTGGGAACACATTTAAGAAGGCAGACTTCTAATAGGACTGTCTTAGTCCAGATGTCCTTTTCCTTTTTACGCAGCCACTTCAGGAGTCCTAATGTGACTTCGATAAGGAAAGACAACGATCCTGGAATTGTTGCAAGTCTTGTTATGTACATTTGTTATATAAACACTTGGGAAACCGAGAGCTAGGCTAGATTTTGTTCTAGATTTTGCTTAGATTCTGTGCTACATTTCTGAAGACGCAGAGTGATCTGTTCAAGTTATTTCACTTTTAATGAAGCAGACAGTGTTGTTTTAAAAGCGTTGATTTGATTTGGAGTTCGATTCCGTCAGGTGGTAGAGGGCCCCTGCCTCTTGCACGGATTTATTAGCGTAATTTAGATAAGTATTCTAGTTGCCTTTACGTTTTTGAAGTTGAATTCGTAGTTGTTTTCATTAGCTACTATAGTTATACTCGTTCTAAAAACTCTTCAAAGAAGCTCTTCCAAAGGTAAATGATGAATGGGAAATGGCTGGGTATTGTAGGGTGTTGTCTTTTGTTCACCATCACAGTTATACTTATGCTAAACACTCTTCCAAAAGAAGAAACTCTTCCAAGAAATCCTTATGATGTCTTAAGCATGATTGTGATCCTGAACGCTTCAGTTGTGTGTTTTCACTAAGTACCATAGATGTTCTTGCTCTTAAAATGCTCTTCCAAAATATCATAATGATGGGTAGGAGATAGCTATGATATCTTAGTTTTTCATTAACACAGTCTGTATTTGCATTTGCATGAATTGTAGAGTTCAGTTGTTCTAAGAAACTCTTCGAAAATACACCAACAGCTATATGGTGGATAGTATGGAGGCTGTATAATTCCATAGAATAATGCACTTGATAGCCTAGTTAAAATCGATTTAATTGCACTTAACCATAGGTTATTTTGTTTCTGGTTTGATAATGACTTCTGGATTCAGTATTTTTTAAAACTAGTGACATTTTAAGTTCGGTTTTGCTTAACTCAATTACATTTATATATTCAGTTTGTCCCATTCTTGCATATTAATTCATCCTTGCATATTAATTCATGAGTTGATAAAACACTCAAAAGCATTTGCTTATTATTTACAACTCTTCTTGTTCAAAATCATAATTGATTCTAACCATGAGCAGAAGACTATGTATCTTAAAGACACATTACCTTACATAACTTCCCTATCATCTCACAAACAACATTTCCTCAAAAGAATATTTCAAAAATCCATAACCTTTGAGTGAAGTGTAGTGTCATCAAACCAAGTTGCAGAATAGAGTTAGGAACCAGCTTTAGAGTAGAAGATCTTATGATGGTATAAATGTTTTATTCCAAATATGCGTCAACAAATCTCTAATCAAGGATAAAATGTTGCATCATTATAAGTTAGTTGTTTAAACTGTTTAGTTAAGAAAATTTGCATACTTAGTTGACCATGTCTCAAGCTCTCTCTCAAATGCCTTTGAGGAAAGAATTTGACAAGTTTAGTTTGTGTTTTGAATCATTTTCTTAAAATTCATTATCAAGCTTTGTTTCTATTTGGTCATAGTTTAGATTTGATTCTGCTTCAGTGTTTGCAATTGCATTTGTCATTTGTCATCAACCAATTAAGGCTTCACTCTGTTTTTAATCATTAGCTGCTGTCCATTAGCTTTCTAGTCATTTTCCTTGTGAACCTGTGTGTGTGCCACACACACACACACACACACACACACACACACACACACACACACACACACACACACACACACACACACACACACACACACACACACACACACACACACACACACACACACACACAAAAAAAAAAAAAAAAAAAAAGATCAAAAACATCTTCAGAAATCATCACAGACAAAAACATCATAACCACTACACTGGCATTAAGAAACAAACACATGGGTACATCTGATTTATGATTTACCAACTCCCAGTTATGAGTCAATAAACTCAATTGGAGACATGATTGAGACCAAACATTCAGTTACTGCAGTGAAAACCTAGGTAACCTTTGTTCTTAGCATCCAAACAATTTATCGTGGAGAGATTCAGGGAAGATTCATAGCGGTAATTTGATTTCTAGAACACCACTTGTTTCATCTAGATCCAAAGCTAGTACACCTTCAACTCATACCCATATTCCATCCTCTCTTGATCCTAGACTTCTAGAAGATCCAAAATCAGATATCCCATTAGAAAAACCTTCCACTTCATCCACTGAACCTGCCATAGAAGAAGATCTAAAAACTCTTGTTAGGGACACAAACCTTTCCACTTCCACAAGAGAGTCAACCATGGCAGAAGAAGGAGGAGGAGGAGTTTTTAATGGAGAAAACACACTATTTGGAGGTAGAGGTAGAGGTAGAGGAGAAGGAGATAGAGGTGCAAATGGAGGAAGAGGTAGAATAGGAAGCTCTTTTGGGTTCCCTATAATTGATGAAGAAACCAATACAACCATGAAAAACATTTCACTCATTATTTAAACTACCTGGTTTCCCAGTAGAAGATCTGAAACTATTCTTATTTCGTTTGAAGTGGTCCTTAAACTGCCAAAACAATACCCGTCTCAAAAGCCCAAAATTATTTCCTTCAACTTTGAAGGGAGTAGCATTGAAGTGGTTTATGAGTCTAATCAGCAGTTCTATTAGAACATGGGAAGACATGAAACAAGCATTTCTAGAGATATATTTGGATTATTGTATGCCGGTTAATCATAAGGAAGAAGTGTTCAAGATGTTACAAAAAGAAGATGAAAATTTGGAAGATTTGTTGGAAAGATTTAATTACAACATCAAAAGGGAAAAAATGGAAAACCTAGATCAAGACACCTTAAAAGCTCTTTTGTTGAAAACAATTAGGGATGAATGGTTGGATATCCTTAACATGATGGGAAAATGGGATATATCACAACTCACATTACCTGAAATATCTAAGTTATGTATCAACCTTTCAAGAGGGAAATCTAAAATTGTCAAAGGTCCAAGAGATCCCGCTCTTGCAAGGGCAAGTAAGTCTGCTTCTGGGACAGTAAGTAGATCAGAAATAGGACACATGCTTGATGATTTTAAATCTGACATCTTAGGGAGTCTTAGTGAACAAATAGACACCCTTAAGATACAAAACAAGCAAAAGGCTGAATCTGATGCCTTGGCAATCTTTTGTCCCAAATATAGGAAGAAACATGCCTTGAGAGAGTGTCCTCTAGATGTAAAAGTTGTAGAAACATGTGTTATTTGTTCTGAGAAACATGAGACCAAGAATTGTCCTTCTCTTCCTGGTCTCAAGGCTGTTTTTCAAGAAGAAACTCCTACAGACTCCACAGAATCTCTTAAATTTGTATCTAGAAGACCTTGGCAGGGATCTCAGACACAAGGATTCCATGATCAAATGTATAATCAACCTCCACCTTGGAATTCTTGGCAGCAACCTTGGCCCCAATTTCAAAATAAATCTCAAGCTTGGGCACAAGGATCACAAGGTCCCTATGGAAGATACTCTCCATATTATCAGTATCCACCATCCTATCCACCATACCCACAAAAGTTTCCTCAAAATCTTCAACAAAATTTTCAACAAAATTCTCAACAACATCATCAGAACCAACCTCATCAAAATCAACCACTTCCATTACCATTCCCTCAAAAATCCAATCAATTACCAACTCAGCCCATACCAAACCCCAATAATAAGAATCCTCAGAATACATATATGATAGAAGGACAACAATTTCCAACTTATTTAATTACTCCTCTAGACCTTAGTGATGTTCAACTTAGGTCTGGAAGGATACTTGAAAAGAGGAAACCTTCTGTGATCATACAAGAACAAGATAATTCTGAGGAAGACTCTCTACGAGTGAATAAAAGTCTTGAGGAAGACACATCCTTTCAAGACCCACACATTGAAAAACTAAAACAAAAAGATCCAATAAATCCAACTCCTGTATTAGAGCAACCATCCACATCTACTTCTATACCTCCCTTTCCGGAAAGATTACAAATTGATAGAGGTGTAGAAAAACAAATCATGGTGCCTAATTATGATTTATTAGATGAATTGAGAAATGTTTGCATTAAAATTCCATTATTGCAAGCCATCAAGGAAATCCCAATTTTAGCCAAAACAATAAAGGAGTTGAGTATGAAGACAACACAGAAAAGAATAAGAGAAACCAAGAAAATTCAACTGGTAGGACAAATAGCAGATATTATGATGGGTAAGACTACTATTCCAAAGTACCTTGACCCAGGAAATCCAGTTGTCAAAATTCACATCAATGGAATTGAAATTCAAAACACACTCATTGACTTAGGAGCAGCAATAAATATCATGAGTAGACAAATCATGGACAAGCTGAAACTTCCTAATCTTCTCTTTACACCCACACTATTACAATTAGCAGATAGATCTGTGATCAGACCAGATGGGGTAATAGAAGACATTCCAGTGTCCCTAGATTCTTGGGAGTACCCTGTGGATTTCATGATCCTAACTCCTAATAATAATCTAGGAGGCCATCCTGTTATATTAGGAAGACCTTGGTTGGCTACAGCTGATGCTTTTATTAGTTGTAGATCCGGTGATATGTACATCTCTGATGGTAGTTCAACTAAAAATTTCACTTTATATCCTCCAGCTAGGACAATTACAGATCTAGATGACACTCAATGGATAGAGGATGAGGAAGATTTACAACCTCTCTTCACAATTTCAGAAATTAGTGAAGATAATCAAATTTTGAATACTCTAGAAAACTTTGAATCCTCTCCAGAACATAAACATGAATCATTTCAAGAGGGATCCAATATTGAGTTCTTGTCATCTAGGCAGATGTCTCTTCATTCTATGGACAAATTTGGCAGCTCTACAAGTGAAATTTTTCCAGGCAAAACCTTGAACATAAACAAAAACCTAGAAAAATCTCAACGAGAAGAGTTAGTCAAAGTATTATAGAGACATTCTTCTGCATATGCATGGGAATACACTGACATGAAAGGGATAAGTCCCAAGACTTGTACTCATCACATATATATAGAGGCAAATTGCAAACCAATTAGACAGCCTCAAAGACGGATGAATCCAAATCTTAGGGAAATTGTCAAGGAAGAATTACAAAAATTGTTAAATGTTAACTTCATCTATCCTATTTCAGATAGTCGGTGGGTTTCTCCTTTGGTGATTGTGCCTAAGAAAAATGGAAAATGGAGGGTGTGTGTTGACTACCGAGAACTGAATAAAGCTACTCTTAAAGACCATTTTCCCTTACCTTTCATAGATCAAGTATTAGATACATTAGCAGGTGAAAAGTACTTTTCATTCCTAGATGGGTTTAGTGGTTACAATCAAATCCAAGTAGCACTTGAAGACCAAGATAAAACCACATTTACCTGTCCTTGGGGTACCTATGCCTACCGAGTATTACCATTTGGGTTATACAATGCACCTGCAACATTCCAAAGGGCAGTATTAGGAATTTTTTCGGATCTAATACATGACTGTGTAGAGGTGTACATGGATGATTTCACAGTTTATGGGGACACATTTGAAGAGGCTTTAGAAAACTTGGAAAAAGTTTTAAAAAGATGTCAAGAAGCAAACCTTTCACTTAGTCATGAAAAATGTTTTATGATGTTTACTGAAGGTATTGTTTTAGGGCATCACATTTCAGGGGATGGGATTAGAGTTGATGAGTCTAAAGTTGAAGTCATATCTAACTTATCCATTCCAAGTTGTCAAAGAGATGTTAGAATTTTTCTAGGATTTACAGGGTATTATCGGAGATTTATAGAAAACTTCACCAAAATAGCATCTCCACTCTTTAAATTACTCACCAAAGATTGTGAATTCAAGTGGACTTCTGATTGCCAGTTAGCTTTTGAAACCCTGAAAACCAAAATTTCTGAAGCACCTATATTAAGGGGACCTAACTGGAAGTTACCTTTTCATATCTCCACGGATGCCTCCGATACAGCTCTAGGAGCAGTATTGGGACAGAAAGACTTGATTCCCTATGCCATCTATTATACCAGTAAAAATTTGACTCCTGCAGAGTTAAACTATACTGTAACTGAAAAAGAGTTTTTAGCTATTGTTCATGCCATAAACAAATTTAGACACTATATAACAGGCTATGAAACTTTTGTTCACACTGATCATTCTGCAATTAGATACTTAATGAATAAATCCATTACTAATGGCAGAGTTATAAGATGGTTATTGCTCTTACAAGAATTCAACATTACTATTCTAGATAGGCCTGGAAAACAAAACACAGTAGCTGATTTCCTATCTAGACTCCAAAATATCAAAGATAACACTCCGGTTGAAGATCAATTTCCTGATGAATATCTTTTTGCAATCTCTACTCAAACTCCATGGTTTGCTGATATTGCTAATTATTTAGTTTCAGGAAAATTTCCTTCAATTATGAATGCAAGGGATAAAAGAAAAATCATTTGTGATAGTGCAAAATATTCATGGGTTGCTAATGAGTTGTACAAGACAGGTCCAGAGTTGATCATTAGAAGGTGTGTTCGTGAAGATGAGATGCCTGAGATTCTCAAGGCATGTCATGATGAACCTTGTGGCGGACACTTTGCAGATAAGAGGACAACCTATAAGATCCTTAACTTAGGATATTATTGGCCATCCTTGTTTAAAGATGCTAAGGAGTATGTCAAAAGGTGTGATAGTTGCCAAAGGGTAGGGAAACCTTCTCCTTCGGGTGAGATGCCATTACAACCTCAGGTACATATTGAAACTTTTGAAAAATGGGCTTTGGATTTTGTAGGACCTATTAGTCCTCCATCAAGACAAAAGAGATATATATTAGTTTGCACTGATTATGTTACTAAATGGGTAGAAACCAAGCCATTACTTGTTGCTAATGAAGCATCTGTAGTTACTTTTCTTTTTGAGGATATTTTTACTCGTTTTGGTGTCCCAAGGGAAATTGTTACAGATCAAGGAGCTCAATTTACATCAAGGCTAGTGGAGCAAATGATGGAGAGGTACAAAATCAGGCATAGAAAATCTACTCCCTATCATCCACAAGCAAATGGTCAAGTGGAATCTACCAATAAGGTTATTGAAGGAATCCTAACAAAGACTGTTCATTTACATAGAAGAGATTGGGTAGATAGGCTTCCTGAAGCCTTGTGGGCCTATAGAACTACATGGAGAAACACAACAGGCCATACCCCTTATGAGCTTGTTTATGGAAAGCAAGTTTTGTTTCCCATAGAGTTCCAAATTCAAACTTTCAAAATGGCAGTTCAGCTAGGACTTGATTTAACGAAGGCACAAAAGCATAGACTGGAGCAAATTAATGAATTGGATGAGATCAGACAAGATGCAGTTCAGAAAACAAGTCTAGTCCAACAGCAAAGGGCTAGATGGCATGACAAATACATCAAAGAGAAGAAATTCAAAGAAGGTGACTGGGCTCTCTTGTTTGATTCAAAATTCAAGGATTTTCAAGGTAAATTTCAGACACATTGGCTTGGGCCATATGAAATTGTTGAAATTTTTGATAATGGGGCAGTAAAAATCAGAACTATAGATAAATAAAAGGTCACTTTTCTTGTGAATGGTCATAGATTGAAGCTATATCAAAAACCACTCTCAAGAGAAGAATTTTTCAAGAAGTTCCAAGAAAGCAGTGATGTGAAGTTAATGAAGAAGAATCTCTCTTCTTCATCAACTTGATTAAATTTTCTGAAGCATTTCTCTTTGAAAAAAAATAAAAAAAATAAAAAATAAATAAATAAATAAAGGTATAAACATGAAAACCAATCATTGATTGACATGTTTATACATAAAAGATAGGGTGAAAATCAGAGTCTCTCTGACACTCTAACTTTTCCATTTTGTTTTTACAAGCAGCCGTTACAAAATCATAAGTTCAGATCCATAGTGCTTATGATCCATCTCATTTCATTTCATTCCATTCACTTATCCATCCATACTCCATTTTATTCATTCATTCATACTCTACTTCATTCCATATTTCATTCATCTCATTCCATACTCCATCCACCTCATTCTCATGTCAAAATTTAAAGTCTGATGTCTTACTGCAAATGAATAACAAATGTCATGGATTACAGGGTAGTTCTTATGTTCTTCCACTCCATTTCATAAACTGAATCCATTCCATTTCATCATCCGCTTCATACATATCATGTATCATCATCCATCTTCATTCATACCATATAACATTTCACCTATATTCCAAAAACACTCCATTCCATGATTAAAATACTCTACAGGTACATTCTGCAGCTTAACAGACATTCTGCAGCTGATCAGCCTTTCTGCAGCCAGACAGTCATTCCGCAGCTACAAATCCTAAAGACATTAGTCAGAAGACATTAGAATTGCAACAAAATGATCCAGTGTATCCATGAATAAGAAGAATCAAGAAGAATTATGAAGATTCTTCCAAAGGTGAACAAAGAAGGCAAAGACTACAAAAATCAAATGAAAAGAAGAGGTAACAAGTTTAGATTATAATGGCATTTCATAAAAGTTTAGCATAGTTTTAGTTATGAATTGTTCGAAAAGGTTGTTTTAATTATTTTTATTGATCATGACCAATAAACCCTCCACAAACTTTGGATTAAAATCTTTCATTTCAAATTCCATACCCGACATCATTTAAGCAGTTAAAATGGCTGAAGTGTTTGAATTCTTCACGTCACCCAACCAAATCATTCAATGATGATTTTCTTTTCCGTTGTAAAAATCTCCGTCGCCTTTTCAATCATTAATTCGTTTCCTCCACCTCACTCCATTTCCTTATTCTGTAACTACTTCCATCACTCCATTCTGTAGCCGGCACTTCATTCCGCAAACAGAGATATCCTTATCACCGAGAGCAGAGCAAAAAGGGTATATCAGTTTTGATATCAAAGCACTATCACCGTGGGTAGAGATTGAGCATTATCACTGTAAACGCAGAGGTATAGAAGTGAAGAATTTGAAGTCATTTTTCACCGGGAGACAGAGGAATAACAGTGAAGAATTTGAAGCCATTTGTTACCAAGAGACAGAGGTATAGCAGTGTGGGAATTTGAAGCCATTTGTCACTGTCAACCAGAGGCATATCAGTCCAAAGTTTCATTGTCAACCAGAGGCATATCAGCTCGAAGTTTGAAGCTGTTTTCATTGTCAACCAGAGGCATATCAGCTCGAAGTTTGAAGCTGTTGTCACTGTCAACCAGAGGCATATCAGTCCGAAGTTTGAAGTTGTTGTCACTATCAACCAGAGGTATATCAGTCCGAAGTTTGAAGTTGTTGTCACTATCAACCAGAGGTATATCATTCCGAAGTTTGAAGCCATTGTCATTAAGAACCTGAAGCCATTTCAATTCGAAGGTGAAAGTTATTGTTTCAGTGGGTAGAAAGAGTATTAATCTGAACATTGAAGAAGCAATTATGGGTTTCATTGTAAGAACTGAACCAATGGGTACAAAATACCTATAAGGCTACCCTCAATGCAAAGAAATGTTGCAACAGATAGGATGGTTACAATTTTTGGAGAAATTTAATGACTTCCACAAAGAATTCACTAAAACATTTGCAAGATCATTTCAAGGAGCTGAAGTTGAAGTGGGAGATGTCAAATTCACTGTCACTGAAGTTTTCATTGCAGAAGCTACAGGGTTGCTTAGAAATGGAGAGAGATGGTTCAAAAACAGAGAATTCCATCATGAATCCTGGAAGCAAATTCTAAAATCACCATGTATGGATGTCACTGTGTTTAAGAAAGGAATTCCAAGTTCTACATTGAAAAATAAATGGAGAAACATACTACTTATTCTGCAAAAATTTATTACATGTGAGGGTAGATATGGCACATTTTATGTTTACCACATTAGACTGATAATGCATTTTCTGGGGGAAGACTTAAACCTACCCTACTTCTTGCTTCAAAGTTTGAAAAAGATGGCTTCTTGTGTTCAAAGAAGGGTTCAATTTTTAGAGACAACTCTATATCATCATGGCTTGGTTAAAATTTTGATTGAACACCATTTAGCCAAAACAAATGATACTTGGGACAATTTCTTGATAAGAAATCATTTTGAAGAGCCAAAAGAACCCTCACCTGAACAACAGCCTACAAGGAGAAGTAGAAAATGGAGAACTTAAAAAGTTGAAATTGACAAAACAGTCCAAGAAAGTAGTGAGGAAATCATCTCAGAGAAGTTGACTCAAATCAAGAGACAACTTAAGAAAGAGAAGGTAATCAGGAAATCTGCCACAAAGAAAGGAGAGGGATCTTCTCAGCCAAGAAGAAGCCATAGACTAAAGAAAAAACTAAGGAAAACTCAAATCAAACAAACAGGGGTGATTCATATAGAAGATGAAGAAACATCTATTGAAGAATATGTTGAAGAGGATTTTAATGAAGGAACCCCTGAAATTGACCCTGCTCAGCAAGAAGTCTATGATTATGTTGAAACTTTGGAAAGGAAAGCTTCAGAGAGCAGAGAGAGAACCCCTAGTCCTCCACTGTCCGAAATAGATGTGTTAAGAAGGGATAGGTATGAGCTGGAAATACTTAATAGACACATCAAAAATGAGAATGATATTCTGAAGGAACAAGTCAAGCTCAAAACCGATATGAACTCAACCTTATCTCTACATATAGACAAAGTGGAAAAGGCTAATGAAAAGTTGAAAAAGAGGAACAAGAAGCTAATCAGGGCACTTATCAACTTAAGGTTCAAACTTGTCATCAGAAAACCCAGAAGATCTCTAGCTTCCAGGCAAAGGAGAAGGAGAGGATTAGATGTTCTTGCAGAAGCCTCTGAATTTATAGGATAAGTTGCATGAGGACATGCAAGAAATCGGCAGTGGGGGTATGTTGAGCCTCAAGATTGTGCTTCATTTCATCTTACTTCACCTCATTTTCCTTTTTCCATTGTTATCCTAGACCCAATTGATCAATGAATTTAGTTAAAATTACTTTTAGAATGATTAACATGACTGACTTGCTAAGTTTTGTGATTTTTGCCATTGTAATGCATTTTGACCGAAACTAGCTGCAAAATGCAGACATTCCGTAGCTAACCGGCAATTCTGCAGCTATCTTCATGTTTGGGTATGTTCCAGGTGGCCTCTCAAGAAAAACCGCATATGGGCATATTCCACGTCATGTCTACATTGTTCGTTGCTCACCATGAAGGAAGAAACGAATTCTGGATATGGTTTTTGTACGTGGGAACACATTTAAGAAGGCAGACTTCTAATAGGATTGTCTTAGTCCAGATGTCCTTTTCCTTTTTACGCAGCCACTTCAGGAGTCCTAATGTGACTTCGATAAGGAAAGACAATGATCCTGGAATTGTTGCAAGTCTTTTTATGTACATTTGTTATATAAACACTTGGGAAACCGAGAGCTAGGTTAGATTTTGTTCTAGATTTTGCTTAGATTTTGTGCTACATTTCTGAAGACGCATATTGCTCTGTTCAAGTTATTTCTCTTTTAATGAAGCAGACAGTGTTGTTTTGAAAGCATTGATTTGATTTGGAGTTAGATTCCGTCTGGTGGTAGAGGGCCCCTGCCCCCTATACGGATTTATTTGCGTAATTTAGATAAGTATTCTAGCTGCTTTTATGTTTTTGAAGTTGAATTCGTAGTTGTTTTCATTAGCTACTATAGTTATACTCGTTCTAAAAACTCTTCAAAAAGAAGAAGCTCTTCCAAAAGATTATAATGATGAATGGGAAATGGCTATAGTGTTGTAGGAATTAATTGTAATCTCTTTTGTTCACCATCACAGTTATACTTATGCTAAGCACTCTTCCAAAAGAAGAAACTCTTCCAAAAAATCCTTATAATGTCTTAAGCATGATTGTGATCTTGAATGTTTCAGTTGTGTGTTTTTACTAAGTACCATAATTGTTCTTGCTCTTAAAATGCTTTTCCAAAATATCATAATGATGGGTAGGAGATAGCTATGATATCTTAGTTTTTCATTGCTTTCAGTCTTTATGTTTGCATTTGCACTGAATTGTACAGTTAGGATTGTTCTAAGAAACTCTTCCAAAATACCAATCATGATGGACAAACAGACTGTATAATTCCATAGAATAATGCATGATAGCCTAGTTAGGATACTCCGGAGTTTAATTGAACTTAACTCATGCTCAGTTATTTTGTTTTAAGTTTGATAATGACTTGTAGTTCAGCACTGTTTTAGGCTAGTGACATTTTAAGTTCAGTTTTAGTTTAACTCATTGCATTTGCACTCCATATTCAGCTGTCATTCACTGCATATTAGATTACTTCAGTTGTTAAACTTAACAAAATAGCCTTCATTATTTACAAACCTCTTCTTGTTCTAAAATCCATAATTGATTCCTAACCATATGAACAGAAGACAATATCATTTTAAGGCCTGAAGTACTTCTGCAACTTCCTTATCATTTCACAAACAAACATTTCCTCAAAAGACTATTTTAAAAATCTATAACCTTTGAGTGAAGTGTAGTGTCATCAAACTAAGTTGCAGAATAGAGTTAGTAACTAGTCTTAGAGTAGAAGACCTTATGATGGTATCAATGTTTTACCCCAAATATGCTTCAATAAATCTCTAATCAAGGATAAAATGTTGCATCATTATAAGTTATTTGTTTAACTGTTTAGTTAGGAGGATTTGCACACTTAGTTGACCATGTCTCAAGCTCTCTCTCAAAATGCCTTTAATGAAAGAATTTGACAAGTTGAGTTTGTATTTTGAATCATTTTCTTAAAAGTCATTATCAAGCTTTGTTTTTGCTTAGTCATAGTTTAGATTTGATTCTGTTTTTAGTATTGCATTTTCATTTACCATTTGACATCAACCAATTAGGCTTCACTCTGTTTTTCTTAATCATTAGCTTCTTTCCATTAGCTTTCTAGTCATTTTCCTTGTGAACATAAAGCCACCAAAAGATCAAAAAAATCATAAATCATCACAAAAGACCAAAAACATCACAAAACACTACACACAACGCATTAAGAAACAAACACCTAGGTACATACAGTACACTTCACTTCAGCAGTTTACCAACCCTGGTTGACAATTAAATGAGCTCAATTTAGGAGACTAGATTGAGACCAAACACTAGGTACTCCTTGCCAATCTACCTTGTTTACTTGTTATTTGGAAAAATCTCTAATATTCTTGCTTCATTAGTTTATCATTGATGACAAGAAAATTGGGCAAACCTTTTTGTTTCAATGTGTCAAACTTAACCATGAATCTAGCTATGGCTATGTCCATATTTTGACACTTTTCTTCTAGCTGATTCATCATGTTTTTCTTTGAAATTACTTTCCTTACCTCAAGAATTGTTTTAGTTCTATCAGTAATTCCTATCTCATCTAATTCTTGTTTGTTTTTAGCATTGAGAAACTTGATTATTTCTAGGGCTTCTTCAGGCTTAGCACCAAGCTCTTCCTTTGTCTTTAAAATTTCTTCTTTGGCTGCTTTGATTAAGTCTTGTGTTCATAAATTACCTGAATGGAATTCCAAGTATCATTGTTTGACTCAATGATCTTGGACCATAGCTGATTCTTTATGTAGGCCATTGGCTCTTTCAAGGTTAACTCTACTTCAACCTTCTTTAACTGTTCACCTAACCTTTTGGTCTTTTGCTCCTATGTTTTAGCATTTATTTGTGCTAATTTTTTGGCATCTTCCAATTTCTTAATTTGTTCTTTTAGTCTATTGATTTCATTATTATGTATAGACATCTCTTCCATGGATTTAATGAGTTTGTTGGCCTCATCTATTTTTTGCACTTCTGATTAGATGATTTGGTAGCAGAAGTAGTGGAAGAAGTAATTGGCATAGCTATGGCCAATGGGAATTTTGGTGCCAAATCCTCTGCTAAAGTTGAGGGAATTGTTGTTGTTGCCATGGGAATGACTGTGGGAGGAAAACTTTGAGTTTTCGCAACTTATTTTCTTGAACAAGTTTGTCCATTTCAATCTCCATTTCCTTAATCTGTGTTGTCATTTGTAGTATGAGACTCATCATCTCATCTTTCTAATTTTCATCTTGCACAATCTATTTAGCCTATGGATGTTCTATTGGAGGCAGTTTCAATTTCTTTCTAAGTGCTGCAACGTCAGCATTTTTATTTTTCTCCAATTCCTCTGAAACTTTTACATTTGAAGGGTCATACCCTACCTCAATCACCAGTTCTTCTAAAGACTTGTTTCTAGTGTCTTTAGCATAGGAAGAAGCTTTTTCAATCCTAATATGATCTCTCAAATTTGTTATAGTGTTCTGGATTTTCTGGGCACTCATTTCCTTTGTGGTCATAGTAGAATAAAGTGTTTCTAAGCTTTTCTTATGAAACTCAATCTGATCCAAGGGATGAATGTTTTCTATTGGTACTTCAAAGTCAACCTTCTTGTAATCTAATGTTGTTGTAGGTTTAGGAATTTTTGGTTGTATATGTGCCTTATTCTCTGATTCTTTTTTTGGTTTTGTCTTCCTGATTTATAGTCTTCAAAGTGTGACTAGTATCACCTTGTTTGACTATTTCTATTAATGTATTTTCCAGCCATTCAGCTTGGTTGGCAAACTGCTCAATCTCAGGCTTCTTATCATGGATATGAGGGGTTAATTTGCATTTTACCCTCATTTTACTGAGTATTCCATAAGGATCATAGATCCACAAGAAACTTTCATCAAATTTATATTCCAGAAACTATTTTTTTGCCCCTACACCTGCTTCCTTGTGATTTCAAATGAAAGGACCCACCTAGTTTTTCAATTTGAATTGAATCTTATTTTTAGCAGCCAAGAAGTTTATAGAGTCTGAGTTTATAATTTGTCTTATATACTCTAAGGAAAACACTCTCATTGGCAAGTATTTTGGCAATTTATAGGGCAAGAGGTTTGACCCATAGACTCTAATCTCTGTGTGATTTTGGTAAAGGTACCAGTCATTAGTTCTACTTTGCTCTGATAGTTGTAACACTTTATTTATCTCATTACTTATCCTTGGTTGTACAATGTTTGTAAGCATATTTATCAATGGGTGAACAGAACAATCTATGAAATCTGCATAAGTGAATTATGTTGATTCTTTTCTGATTAAAGAAGTCCAGAAAATGACTAATAGTGGATTACCTTCTACATCCAATTTCTGAAGGGTTATTGGGAATTTATTTGCTTGGAAGTAAAGGAACATATGAAAGAGGAAGGATG
Organism: Pinus albicaulis; assembly: GCA_034641835.2. Taxonomy (NCBI): domain Eukaryota; kingdom Viridiplantae; phylum Streptophyta; class Pinopsida; order Pinales; family Pinaceae; genus Pinus; species Pinus albicaulis. Next base: position 2,377 of record JAXQQM020083615.1, on the reverse strand, counting down.
TATATCTGAAAACACCATCAGTGGGAAGTTTCACAAGCTGATCATGGATATTATTAGATATATACTCAACATAGTTATAAATTACAGAAGGAGGTTGACCAGGCACAAAATTGGATAGAAAACCAAGTATAGACTCATCAATGTGCTCATTAGTAAACTAACCAAGGATAAAGGATAACAATTAAATAACATGTCTTCATCCTTCGGGAAATTTGGAAGATGAATATGGAGGGTTTATCTTTGGGATTTCAACATATGAAGGCATGAATGTTTGGAAGATCTGAAATCGTTTAGGAAATTCTAACTCAATATAAAGATTTGTAAGAGCTTCTATGGATAATGGGACTACATTAGGATCTGGTTTCAAATGAAGCATTAGGTTTATAGATTCTACAGTAACAGTGAATAATACTTCTTTCTTATCATTAACAATATCTCTTTGGTCAGGGGAATAGTGAGCTTGACACAGTCTAATGACTTTTGGACACTGATGGGTATGTGGAACTGCATATTTGGGCAAATTGGACTCCCAAATTTGAACTTCATCTCCTTGATCCAAAGATTTTTCTAGACTCCAGCAGTGGAGATCAAGAAGATTGAATTCAATTACCAAATCAGTTATCTTATAATCAACATCAGCTAAAGGTGTATGCTTAACATCTACAACAGGAGGTTGTAGTGGATTTATGATAATGGTGCTTTTAGAAGCCATTACTGAATTTGTTCTTGACAATTTTGACCTCTGGAACTTAGAAACTCTATTTTTAGGTTTTTTGTACTCTTTTGTAATCTTAGACTATTTACATAAGGTATTTTTGGTTTGGCTGAGGTATTTTTTAACAGCAATAGGTAAAATTAGGTTTTCTTCTGGTTCTAAATTTCAATTGATCTGCTCCAAAATCACTCTTTAGACCTTTTTACAATCTCAGGAAAGTTTAACAAGGGTTTACTGCTCTTCTTTGGATAAAACAAACCTAAAGCCTTTTAATTTATGCATAAAAATGGGTTCTGAGCATTTATAAAATGGTTTGAATCATTCAAAGGATTTTTACAGGTCTGAAAAAGGCTAAACTTTCTTCAATTTTCTTAAAACAGGTTATAGTCTTTAGAAAACTGTGAATTTATCAGGGTTTTTAAAGAAAATAGAATTTTTTTAAGGAAAATAAATATATTTCTGTAGGAAAATAGGCTTCACGAGACTCAAATTCACAAGTATAGCTTTTTTCAGATGTGGGATAGGTATTTTCTTGAAAAATACCTATTATTGTAGGTATTTTGACTCGGAGAAAGGATTTATGTGACATCTGGGAGCTTTTTGAAGCTGTTTGAAGTCTTTTAAACACAATTTGGTAAGTCTGAATGGTTGCAGTAGAAAATTTGGGACGAATTTGTTGGGTATACGACCAAAGTCCCACATTGACTAGAAGTGGGGAGGATCATGGGTATATAAGGATGGACAAATATCTCCATTGGTATGAGGCCTTTGGGGTAAAGCCCATAAGCAAAGCCATGAGGGCTTAGGCCCAAAGTGGACAATATCATACCATTGTGGAGATATGTGGTGTCCAGAATCCTTACAAGTGGTATCAGAGCCATGCCCCGAAGTTAGCGAAGTGGATGAATTCTTGAATGTCGAACGAAGGTGGTGGGCCCCGGTAATATCACGATGGGATCCATGGATGAGCTTGGTTAGACAGGCGGTATGCTCCGGATTCTTCATGGACGTGTCCTGGTCCCAACACGGTGAAGAGGAGTTGACCTGGGATAGAGCAAGCTCTCGAGGCAGGTGGTGCTCCATGTAAGGCGTGTGCTTCCAACGCATTAGAGCGGAGAATCCTGGTTGGTAGAGAGTGGACGGATGGATAGTCGTTTGAGGGGAGGCTCGATGGTCCTTTGCTCGAGGGGAGGATTGTTGGGTATACGACCAAAGTCCCACATTGACTAGAAGTGGGGAGGATCATGGGTATATAAGGATGGACAAATATCTCCATTGGTATGAGGCCTTTTGGGGTAAAGCCCATAAGCAAAGCCATGAGGGCTTAGGCCCAAAGTGGACAATATCATACCATTGTGGAGATATGTGGTGTCCAGAATCCTTACAGAATTCTAGTATTTGGGCATTAACTAGGGGCAGCAGCGTCTTTTCTTCAAGTAGAAAGGGTTAAACAAGCAGAAAAACGCAGAAAAAGGTTTAAACATGTGAATATGCAGTTTTTATAGGAAATTTGATTTAAACTGTATCTGCATTCAATGCGGGTTAAATCAAACGGGAGGTGGTTTGGTGTCGGGGAATTGAATACCGCCAGGTGGTTATCACAACATGAAAAGGCAGTAAATGGTTTTTCGCAAACAAATGAAATCCAATTTTTTTGTGCCA